>JASCZW010002392.1:0-81622 GCA_034211315.2 Aedes japonicus | reverse complement strand
GGTTATGAATGCTAAACAATGTCTATTTGATAATATGTAGAGTCAAGGGATATTGCATAATATAAACTAGAAAATTACATCTGCTGCCGACTGCTGTTTTGTTGCAATTGTAAGAAAAACTTCCGCATCGTGCTCTGACCATGAAGAGGATTTGAATGATATGTGATGTGCGAAAAAGGAAATTTCAAATTTCAAATTATTTTCTAATACCTGATGACCTAGAAAACCTGAAAGGAAGTGAGAGTGGAAAATTATGATATGATTAACAGGACACCCTCATATTCATGCTGTCGGAGTTGACAGCATTGCCCCAGGCTACGCCAGCTTGGCGTCTCCATGTTTCAAGCTCGGCGGTCATACCTGCTGCGTCATGTGACTCGTGGAGGCGATGAGGTGGAACTTGTGAGGACCGGAGGTCGGTGCACCCTCCTGCCAGTTGTCAACTCACCGCATTTGACGCCCCTCTCTCCATACATATATATATATATATATATATATATATATATATATATATATATATATATATATCTCTATCTCGCCTAGATATATATATATATATATATATATATATATATATAACTATATATATATATATATATATATATATATATATATATATATATTTATATATATATATATATATATATATATATATATATATATATATTATATATATATATACTATATTTATTATAACATATATATATACACATATATATATATATATATATATATATTTATTATAACTTATTATATATATATATATATATATATATATATATATATATATATATATATATATATATATATATATATATATATATATATATATATATATATATATATATATATATATATATATATATATATATATATATATATATATATATATATATAACATATATATATATATACAGCGATTCCACAGGGAAAGAATATAGTTGAAAAAAAAAATTGTCCGATTTTGCTCAAAATCGCCTGGTATGTTCTTCATCGAAAATAATAAGACCCGTATTTTTTAATTTTTTTAATAGGGTGACCATGTTTGATATAGGGTTACCAGAAAAATCTACATTTTTCGAAATTTGTTATTTAAAAAAAATCATTACTTTTGAACCGCAACATCGATTTTTTTTTATTTTTTTATAAATAGAAAGATTATTCCTTTTTGTTTTTGTTTAAAATATTTGTTATAATAATTAATGTACTTAAATTTGCTAAAATGGTCAATATAGTTATTTCTTATGATTTTTGAAATGACAGACCACAACGACTATTTATTTTTATATTTTTTTTTATTAAACTTCAAACATTTTTACATAACATATAAAAAAATCTCAAATGTTCATCGAGCCGTTTTTGAGTTAAATTTTTTGAAAATTTCAAGTTTTTTGCCTATACACACATGGAATGAGCATCATTTTCCATCACTTCAAAGTTACTGCAGGAATCATTTTCATTGAGGTTATCAAACTTATTCTAATAATTCGCGATAACCATGTTTACAAATCTAGTTTTATTTGTGAAGTAATGTACCCATCATAAGTAGGGGAGGCTGGTCCAATTCTGACCCCAATAAATGTAAGAACTATAGATCAGCCTCAAATTGTTTAAAAGCAGAGACCAACATTGCTAGGATTTACTCAGCCATTGTTTACGCTATAACTGGAGCCACAATGGGCCGTTAGCGTCCAAATTCAGCATGAGTGCTCATAAGGATCATGCCGAATTTGAGTTGTAGCGTAAACCACGACTGAGTAAACTTAACTCATGTTTTGAATTTATCCACATTGAGTGAACCGAACTGAAACCTTACTAAAGAAACGTTTAATACAATGGAGCACGACTGCTCAAATTGCCATGTTTTGAATAATAGTTACAGGAAACCTACTCCTAAACTATATGGTTATACAGTGGAAAGTTGGATAAAAGCTATTCCTACTTTTGTAATACCTGCTATTGCAGACTTTATCGCTTTATCAAGAAAGAAAACGAGCCATCAACTCCAAGTGCAATTAATCTAGAATGTGAAAATCAAGAACTCACCGTTTCTGAACCGTGTTTAATTTTCAAAGAGCAATATCCTACTTTTTAAATTGGATTTTCAATATTTTCCAATAGCCGCCCAAACAATTGTATTTTGGCAGGTTCAAGTGCAACGCATACTGTCTGCGTATGCATTTATCATCAGAATGTTAAATTAATGTTTAAAACCCTTAAGGTTAAGAAACTTATTCCTAACCATTTTAAAACGTATCTTGACTTGGTTTTTAAATTACTCTGTGAAAATCCTACAGAGAAATGTTGGTTGAAAATCTGTGATCATTGCCCGGGTACGCAGACACTGGAGAATGACCTGGTGAATTATCTTGAAAACATCGATTCCTTAGAATTTAAACAATAGAAGCAAACAGATCGTTGTCATCTAAATTTAATGCAGAAGAGTTTGTGGAAACATTTTTAGAAAAATTAAGCGACTTATCTCCGCATAATTTTATTGCAGAGCAACAAGGTAACTACTAAAAACAACTTAAAATTAATTTGGAAGCAATTGACTGCATTATAATTGCTGACTTCTCTGAAGGGACTCTCTTTTGTTATTCTGGACGCTATACAAGGTTTTCATTGGGCAAACGCTCAATGCACAATCCATCCTTTTGCCATACTTTATAAGGATGAAGCATAAAATTTAAAGTTTACATGCTTCATGGCAATCGCAGAATTTACTAAACATAACCATGTTGCCGTTCGGCTGTTTATAACAAATTGTGTGAATTTCATTAAAAAAACCTACCTCATCTGAAAAATATCCATTTTTTTTCTAATGAAGGCAGTCAATACAGAAATAAGATGACTGCTTTCAAATTGTGCCACATGTACAAGGACTTCGGTCTTAATGCAGAGTGGAACTTTTTTGCCACTGCCATGGAAAAGAGCCTTGTGACGCTTTAGAAGGCGTTCTAAAGCAGAAACGCTTCCAAAAGCAAGTTTACAGGAGCCATCC
The DNA here is from genome assembly GCA_034211315.2 of Aedes japonicus. Taxonomy (NCBI): domain Eukaryota; kingdom Metazoa; phylum Arthropoda; class Insecta; order Diptera; family Culicidae; genus Aedes; species Aedes japonicus. Next base: position 78,618 of record JASCZW010002392.1, on the reverse strand, counting down.
TATTACAACTGCATACGAACTTTACTCTTGGGCTGTTTCTAAAGTAGATTCTAAAATATATTACTTGTTTTTCTCGGAAAAAGATTACAATGCAATCGAAAAGAAAATAAAGAACCGTTATTCTCCTGTTAAACAAATCTCTGGGACACAATTGTTAAATTACTTTAAGCCACAAAATGAAAATTACATTATCGTGAAACGGTTTTCGTTTTCAGATGAATAAAAGTGCGTTAAATTGTAAGAATTTTGCTTTGAAATTTTTTTTTTTTGATGAAAATAATAAAAATAATTAAATAATCAAATTAAATGCTGAGTTTTAATTGAAGGTAATCTGAGAAAACCCTTGCTTGTAGTCTAAAGCTTTGAGATTTAAGCTCCAATTCCTCAATATAGCGGAGACTGGTCCAATCCTGACCCTGTGGCCAATTCCGACCACCCAAGATTCTCTGAGACAGCGCTGGTAGCCAAATTTGTAATAATACCAATGGAAAGCTTTCATTACACAAAGAATTTCAACGTAGAATGCATTGGTCGGAGAAATTGTGTTTTTTGGACTTCAAAATTGACAAAATTTGAGAAAAAATGTTCTACACGCTAAAAAAATTTGTATTCTAGTTTCGGTTCGGTTCACTCAAAATAACCCTAATGTGGAATAATTCAAAATATGAGTTAAGTTTACTCAGTCGTGATTTACGCTACAACTCAAATTCGGCATGAGTGCCTCTGCCATCCTTACTCATGCTGAATTCGGACGCTAACGGCCCATTGTGGCTCCAGTTATAGCGTAAACAATGGCTGAGTAAACCCTAGCAATGTTGGTCTCTGCTTTTAAACAATTTGAGGCTGATTTATAGTTCTAACATTTAATGGAGTCAGAATTGAACCAGCCTCCCCTACTTACGATGGGTACATTACTTCACAAATAAAACTAGATTTGTAAACATGGTTATCATGAATTTATTAGGAATAAGTTTGATAACTTCAATGAAATGATTCCCGCAGTAATTTTGAAGTGATGGAAAATAATGTCCATGTGTGTATAGGCAAAAAACTTGAAATTTTCACAAAATTTAACTCAAAAACGGCTCGATGAACATTTGAGATTTTTTGATATGTTATGTAAAAATGTTTGAATTTTTATAAAAAAATATAAAAATAAATAGTCGTTGTGGTTCAACATTTCAAAAACCATAAAAAAACAAATATATTGATAATTTTAGCAAATTTGAGTGCATTAATTATTATAACAAATATTTTTAATGAAAACAAGAAGTAATAATCTTTCTATTTATAAAACATGTAAAAAATCGATGTAGCGGTTCAGAAGTTATTATTTTTTTAAATAAAAAATTTCGAAAAAAATATTGATATATATATATATATATATTTATATATATATACATATTTATATATATATATATATATATATATATATATATATAATATAAATAATATATATATATATATAAAAAATATATATATATATATTTATATATATATATATATATAATATATATATTATATATATATATATATATATATATATATATATATATATATATATATATATATATATATATATATATATATATATATATATATATATATATATATATTCTATATATATACAAATGAAATGCTGTCCGTTCGTGACAGCATAACTCACGAACGACACGATGGAATTACTTGATTTCTTTTTCATTTGATTCATCTTGAATCCCAACAGGTTTTTGAAATAAGAAATGTACGAAATTTTATCGGGAAAGTAAAATAATCATTTAAAATCAATTTTCACTTTGTATGGATATATCATCGAGTTGGAAGGAGAAACCGTTGGAAAATTTTATAATGGCGTCTTAATTTAAAAAAAGGACGAGAGAGGAGCGAATCTCTCATTGTTATTTAGGACTTTTTGAAAAATTATGCGAGAAACGATAATATACTGGAGTCGTTTATTATGCGAGTTTTTTTTTACGTGGTGTTCAGCATTCACGCGAGGAGATACCGTTCACTTAGATTTTGTCATTAACGCGTTTTTTTTAATCCCTTTTGTTGCTTTTTACTAGGTTTTCGTAAATTACGGGTTTGTACGTGATTTCTAGAAGTTACTCAGTTGTTTTTAAGGATATTTTTATTCAGCGCACTCATTCCTGCGTAAAAAGCAACCTCACCCAAGTAACATTGCCAAAACCATCCAGCTTTACAAAGTTTTACTAAAGTTTTATGAAAGCCACCAGAAATCAATTCGGTTTTATTATGGCAGCAAGAGATGCCAATAGGTTTCAAATTTTAGTCAGGTTTATAAGAACCTACACAGCTTCTTTACAACAATCTTAAAACCTTGACTTCTAAAATTCCTTTTATCCCTATCAAAGTTTTTAATTTGACTTTGTAAAATCATAAAATGCTATTTTGAAATTCCGTTTTAGGACACATTCATATTATTTTATAATGGTCAAAAGCAATTTAAAACCATTTTGCTTCCAGTAAATGCATTAAACGGCTAATTGGCATTTTGAAAAGCTACCAAGCGACCAGATAGTTTTATAGTAACCATTGCTACGATAAATTGGATTATTGGCAAAACTGTGATTTCTTGCAATCGCCATATTGGAATGAATGAAATAATTGAAATGTGGAAAAATAAATACACTAAATTTTAAATGTCATACAATTGAACTGTAGATCTGAGGCAAATTTCGGTATTCGTTCAGATAACCTTATTGAATTCCATCAATTTTCGGAAGTTTCTTGATTAATTTATAGAATATATTTCTTTCAATTTTGTTTTTGTTGTTGTTAACTCGCATAATTTCCGAGGCGCATTAATTTTCAGCTCTTATCATGCCAATATTCACCATACAATAAAATGCGCATATGATTTGGAGCATGATACGCTAAACAAAAAAACTCAATTTGTTTTATATATTTTGCTTTCAAACATAATTTCCCGCAACACTTGAGCTTTTTTCTTAGCCATTATTTACTGTTGAATGAATCAGAAGAGCAGAGAATCGAACAAAGCAGAACAACAAAAACCAACCACGACATCGCCGTGAAGTTTGATAGCTGTGGCCATTCGGCATTATATTTCATAATAACATCTTTCACTAGAACATTTTCAAAATCTTTATGGTCTTGGAAAGGTTTTATTAATTTGTTTTCACAACCGTCTGAGTGGGCCACTTTGTACACATTTCAGCTTTAAAGATGCATAGAGGAGGTGTTGGTGGACAAAACAGTTTTGAATGTAGTTTCATCAACAAAGCCGGGAGGAGTGCTATACGGCTGGAATAGAAGTGAAATTCTAGGTTTTTTTTTCTATTAGGGCGAATCTACAATTCTAGGGTTTTTTTTCATTAGGGCGAATCTACAATTGGGAGATTCTCTCTGGGCTCGCTCTCTTTCATTCATAAACCAACCACCTTTACGTTGTTCACTCTACTATTTATAGAGTATGCTAGCCAGCACTGTTGTGTTTCGATATGTACTAAAGAATCCCTCGAAAGTTTAATAATGGCCCTGTAATGAATGAAAGAGAGCGAGCCCGGAGAGAGTCTCTCAATTGTAGATTCGCCCTAATGAAAAAAAACCCTAAAATTGAGAGATTCGCTCCGGGCTCGCTCTTTTTCATTTGTGGTGGATACCCGCCTTAACGATACTTTCAAGGCGCGCGATCAGCAGAAAGCGCAACAGTCCAAAGTTCCGAGAACGGGCGATTGCGATTTATGCTGACCGCGGCAGAAAGAGTCACGTACGCATCGACCGCATGCATGTTAGAATATGTTGAAGAGAGAGAAATAAAATCAGTCTTTTAACACCCAGCCTGGTCGAGTGATGTGCAATTACTTCTATCGCTGGCTGTGGTTGTTGTTGTTGTTGCTGTTGTTCAACAAAACTAGCAGCAACAATAAAACAACAGACAAGAGGATGCAAACCTCATTGATTTATTTCGTTGAGTTGAACCAATCAAAACTCACGAAATCACCTAGAACAGTTTTTACAGTATTTAATATCCCTATAAATTTTATAATAGATAGTGGCGCATCATGCTGTTTAATACATAAAAAATACTTACCTCCTGATACATACACTCAGTAGCAAAAAAAAGCCGAGCAAAATTTTGCTTCTAAAAACCCCGTTGTTCAACCTCCTGTAAATTTGTCAATTATCCATATTTTTGGCTGAAAATTTTACAACATTATACAAAATGTATAGACCTTATGTGACCAAAATTTCATGTTGATAGAATTTATGAATTTGGAGTTATCATAAAATATTTACAACCCAAATGCAAGCTCAAAAAGAAAAAACGGATTCTTCCAAAGAAGTGATCACTGGCCATGATGCTTCACATGGAATGAAAGTCCAAATTAAAATACAAAATAATAATTTTCATGATAATGTAAAGTGGATCCCTGAAAAAGAAGAAATAATTATTAAACCAACAGAATCCTTGGTATCGTTACGACGAACAATGGATAAACTTGGAGCAATATGCAAGATTAACAACGTCGACGAATTATACATAAAAATCAACAATGAATGTGCGCACAAATTCTATGAAACAATAACAAATCATGATTTAACTAAAGGGATACCAAATATAATTAAAATCTCAAACAAAGTGAAAATTATAACTGATGAAAAAACTAAACAATTGATTCTTAATGATTATCATTTGTTACCAACTGCAGGTCATGCAGGAATTAAGAGAACAACAAACACGATCAGACAAAAATATTACTGGAAAGGTATGAACCAAGATGTAGCGAAATTTGTAAAATCTTGTATCAAATGCCAAAAATATAAGTCAATTAACAAAGAAAAGATTCCTATGACAGTTACAACAACAGCCGACACTACACAGTGGTCCAGTAAGCAGGGCTGGTAACGGGTCACTTTTTAGTGACTTGGTCACTATTTTGAGTCTAGTCACTAAAAAGTCACTATTTGCATCCAAAAGTCACTAAAGTCACTATTTTTCGGAAAATGATCACTAAAGTCACTATTTTCGCACCGTCGATTGTAAAAAAGATTTTTAAAAATCACTTGTTCCTGTTGTACAATAGTCAACAAAATTAAGTGATCCGCCCATACTACATAAAAGTCGAGAAGTAAAACTAGATGCCCTGGCGAACGCTGTCCCACCTCTACCTCAATTGAACTTGTCAAATACAGAGCGCTGGTCGGTCACAGCACTCTAGATTTAGCTTCAATGCGACGCACGTGGTCTCATAGTATAACATCTATACATCATTTTTCATTTATACTCACTTTGTTTCAAAAATATTTTGTTAGATTCAGTTTTTGAAAAAGCATGTCCTATTCTTTTGGTATCCAAATAGTCGAGAAAAGTGGGAATGAATTGTAAATCAAATAAAGGGCTTTTTTGGCAAAGTTGTAAAACTTTTTAAGTAGAATTTGATCTATAAATTTGTGATAAAGTTTACAAGCTATTGATAAGCAAACTAATATATTTCAATGATATTTTCCAAGGTTTCTTCTAGTGGGAAGAACCACTCATACATCTAATGAACGCTGATTGGTGGTTGGTGCGAACCATCGTCGTTAGAGTTTGTAAGCCCAATGTGTGGCATGCCAATACTTCACTTACAGAGGACATTTTAAATAATATTCAGAACTTTCTACCTGTCCTATTAAGGCGTAACTTATACAAGCAATTTGGTGAATTCTGTTGGATTTGATACTGAATGACATAGAAATGATTGAATAAAGTAGGAAATCTGGTTTAGAGATGTGCTGGGTCGTCCAAACAACCCAGGAGATTAGAACTTAAAATGTACAGTTGTAACAGTAGCTTTATCCTCTATAACATGTTATGATATGTATTCAAATATATTCAATGAATGCCCTGGAAGACCAACTGACACTATGAGATAATCTTGGGATATTATATGCCAAACAAACTAACTTAACTTTGTATAGCCCAGAAAGATATTGTTACAATTGTAGACCTTAAATTTTGAAGGAAAGTTTGAATGAACTGAAACTAGCAAGGTTATCCTATGATGTGTGTGGACGTATTAGCATATTCATTGAATGTGTTTGAATATTTATCGTAGCTTTGTGTAGCCCAAAATGCAAGTTTACTACTGTGAATTTAAGATCAATTTTTATGAACCTCAAAATCCCAAGATATCTCATTATATCAGTTGACCTTCCGAAAGATTCACATAATTTGATCAAATACATATTGATGAAGTTTTCAGAAGCAGATAATTTATCATCTCCATGCGAAGCGCTAGGAGCGGACAGTAATTTTATTGCTAGAACACAAAGACATGAAGAGAAAGTGTATTGATAGGTCCGTAAGGCAACGGCAGGCTTTGAAAATGAAAGATACAAGATTGAAAACGAGCGGAGGGCATTTGAACGGTAGTATCCGATCAGGCACATAACCATTTGCCATACTACCCTATGCAGGATAGGCAAGGGGGGAAATCCCCTTGACTGACAAAAGGTTATGCAACCGATCGTGCTCTTATACTTCTCGTCATCTATTCAAGAGCAAATGTGTGAAATAGGCGGTGCATGCTAAAAATAAACCCAACAGCGGGAGATAATTTCTCACCCGTGCTAGGCAGTATTAGGAGACGGACAAATCGCTAGAACTAACATTTTGGATGACTTAGAACGTCCCAGAAAGATACAAAAATATTAAACGATTATCAACGAGAATTTGATTAAACGTATACAAATGTACAATATTCTAAAACAACGGCTTACACTATTAATAAGGCATTTATTTTTTCTTCCTGAACTTCTTCATATCCAGGATGTTCTTGGTCGTCAATTAGGCCTTCAAATCATAATTTTTTTCTATATTTTCCCGACAAATTTGCCGAAGACAGTGTACACTTTTATTCAAACTGTGTGATTGTATACAGCCATTGGGGTCATATATTACCCCTTAGACCTGAAGGAGGTAATTTACTTTTTAAGACAATATTTATAAATTTTTCCATAGTACGTGGCCTGAAATCAACAATGTTTTCTGTTGAAATTGGTTCGTAGAAATACTTCCGATCGATTGGTGTAATCTTTTTGAAAACCAATTGAGAAATGACTGAGATATTAATGCTCAAAACCTGACCACTTTTCGTGACGGTCGCAATGCGATTTTTTTTAAATTGTACCCCAGTTTAGAAAATAAAGATGTATTCCCAGGTCAAAAGTCTGGTTTGCAGAACTCGTTTATAAAATATTGCCAATGCCTCAACCCACCAGATGGATGCATACAGTGAAAGCTCCAAGTATGTTTTGAAAATCGCCAAGTTACTTCCGATTCAGGTCAACTATGATCTTCTTATTAACGAATGGAACTTGTTAAAACGCTTGGTGCTGACTTTGAGTACAGAGTATAGAATGGACGAGTATTGGAACCAGTTTTTACTAAGAAAATGGCTACAGGTGAGCCAAAATACCTTGAGGTGCTTAAGTTAGTGAAAACAGCTTCACATGGCAACGGCTCAAAAAAGGAATTGGAAGCACGATATGTCAGAAATAATTCTAGCACAGACCATTGTGGAAGGCGTTTCAACTGTGCGTATAGACCCGTCTTCACAAAAACGAGCTGCTGACCAAGTCTAGGAGGTCGCGGAGAAAAAAAAAGTCACTTGATTTCGTCGCTTCTTTACAAAAAAAAACATAAAAAGTGACACTGCGCCGCAGTATTATTCATTTTTGCAAACGGGGGTGATCACTTAGTAATTTTTTTTTTTGTACTTATACAACAAATGTATAAAAGATCAAAAAAATACTAAATTTCTGAAATCACTTTTTAGTCACTATTTGGTCACTATTTCGTCACTATTTTTATTATTTTAGTCACTAAAGTCACTATTATTGATCCATAAACCCGCTACCAGCCCTGAGTAAGCTACTTTAGGCGGACATGAGGTTTTCAATGGAAATTTGTGGTATTAGAGCTTAGGTCACTTCTGAGAACTTGTTGCAAACTTATTGTACTACAATTTGTATGAAATTATTTTTTTCTTGCATTAAACGCAAGAGTGGCGTATACTTTAACTTTTTTATGAGCCAATATCGTGAGATGATATGTTCAGCAAAGTTGTAGAAATTGTTATTATAAAAAACTTTTTCAACATATTTTTTTTCTAGCTGCAAAGCCTACTGCGATAATTCTGAATTTAAGTAAGGAATCGTTTTTCGACTAAAAGTCATTCATTTTTAACTTTTACCAGCTTGCTATGTTCTGCAAAGTTGTTTGTTTAGACATTTGCTATAATTTTGCTGAATACACCATAGTTGTATTTCTTCTCGTTTTCATTTTATAGTAAATTTTCAGTTCAATTTACGCCATACTATATGCCTTACAACATGAAATGGAGCACCTGAAAAAAATATGGCATACCATAACTTGGTTCAACACACCTTAGAGTACGTTTAACGAAAATTTTGGAGAGATGATACTTTTCTATCTTTTTTAAAGCTACCTTCTGTAACATACAGTTTTCAATAAAAACATACATCTGGAGCTCAAGTAGACACAAAACATATAGAATATCTCTGTTCAGTATATGACAATTACCACGTGTTTTCATAGAAAAACGCTTAATAGGATATTAGTTAATTTTTATTAAGTTTCGAGCTTCTTCAGGTAAATCAAACTGTGTCTCATCACGAGTTGTACGTCTGTTGATAAGTGAGATTACGGGATCGGAGGTAAGAAGAAGCCACTTTTGCACTTATTCCTCGTTTCCTGAGCTCCCTCACTTACCATCCCTAAAGGCAGTGCAGCAATCCTGATAATATCACTACCGTGCAATAGTAGCTTATGCACTGTAGTGGAAAGAAATGTATCTTGAGCAAATTGTCCAAAAGCTCCTGCTTCAATTTCTCGGTTAAAGTTTAAGACTTTTAGAAGAATTGCGAATTTCGTTAATAGGTTTTATCGAGCACTGTGATTTCGACAATTGCATTTACTTCGCTAAAAAATCGGCGAGCTGTGTTTCCATCATTCGAATTGCCTCCTCTTGAAGGAGCTCCCAACCTTTCTTTGAAAGCCTGCCGGATTGACATCTGGTAATTCTTCAAGATCACATTGTCCTTACTGACACGCCACGAAGGCTTAGGCAACATCAACCTATAGCTGATATTCAACAATAGCTCCATGGTTCGTATTTGAGCGTCATTAAGAGAAAACACATTGCTCAATATAGCTGGGGCACTACATGTTTGGTCTTCAAAAGAGTCATTCAATCGCTTTACCCACCGCAAACAGATGTAATATTGTTGTGAATAAATTCCTGTTACGTCATTCGGCTCCTTCGTATCAACCATTGACAAAACAAGCTTCGCTGAAATCGCTTACAGAAGAAGTTTTCAAGTGGCTTCTTCTCACCTCTGATCCTGTAATCTCACTTATCAACAGACGTACAACTCGTGGTGAGACACAATTTGATTTCCCTGAAGAAGCTCGAAACTTAATAAAAATTAACTAATATCCTATTAAGCGTGATCGCGCACGGGCGAGGATCCTACGTTGTGTATTATTGATTTGAATGAAATAAAAAACACCGATCGTTCGGCCGTCCTGCCATGGCGGAGGCATAGGAGATACTGTTTATTGTGCTATCTTATTGTCTAGATGGAGCAGTACAGAGGTTAGGGTAATGGAGCATATTGACGGACGTTGTCCAAACATACACCCCCCCAAAAACCAACGGTTTTTTATTATCTTACAACATAAATATAGTTGACAAACAAATTCGCATGACTAGTTGATAACAGTGGAAACGTAACACTGACACTTCAAAGATTCCGGCATAAGCACTTGCCCTTGTAAAGTGAGTATGTTTCCTGACCAGAACAGCTCTAGTTCACGATGAGCCAGGAACGAACATACTCTGCCAGATGGCTACCTAATGGGCCACACCATCGTAGCGGGAAGGAAAGCGGAGTCCTTTGTGTTGATGGCGCCTTTCACTGCTGCATCGTCGTCATCACTAGTAGTCGTTGCGAATGTTGAAAAATTGTTGACGTATTTTAAAAACCTCACTGTTGTAGCCCGTCGGATTCAAGCTGGTTGGTCACGGCACCATTATGATCGCGCACGGGCGAGGATCCTACGTTGTGTATTATTGATTTGAATGAAATAAAAAACACCGATCGTTCGGCCGTCCTGCCATGGCGGAGGCATAGGAGATACTGTTTATTGTGCTATCTTATTGTCTAGATGGAGCAGTACAGAGGTTAGGGTAATGGAGCATATTGACGGACGTTGTCCAAACAAATTTTTCTATGAAAACACGTGGTAATTGTCATATACTGAACAGAGATAGCCATGATTTCTATATGTTTTGTGTCTATTTGAGCTTCAGATGTATGATTTTATTGAAAACTGTATGTTACAGAAAGTAGCTTTAAAAAAGATAGAAAAATATCATCTCTCCCAAATTTTCGTTAAACGTACTCTAAGGTGTGTTGAATCAAGTTATGGTATGCCATATTTTTTTCAGGTGCTCCATTTCATGTTGTAAGGCATATAGTATGGCGTAAATTGAACTGAAAATTTACTATAAAATGAAAACGAGAAGAAATACAACTATGGTGTATTCAGCAAAATTATAGCAAATGTCTAAACAAACAACTTTGTAGAACATAGCAAGCTGGTAAAAGTTAAAAATGAATGACTTTTAGTCGCAAAACGATTCTTACTTAAATTCAGAATTATCGCAGTATCGCAGTATCGCAGTTACCTCAGTGCTGCATTGAAGCTGTGCGGAGCTGGTCGGTGGTAGCTGGCCGCAAGCAGCTGGTCGCAGCTGCTTCATTTGCCGGCAGCGGAGCTGGTCGCAGAGGAAGCTGGTAGCCGCGTAGCAGCTGATGGTAATATGTACCAAGGCTCTCCCAAACAGCGATTGTCGCGATGAGGTAAAATGGCGGATTATGGGGGCGCACAATCACGTCGGTTTGTGCAAGCCGCCATCTTACCTCATTGTGACGATTGTTTCGCCGACTTCGAAAACGCTGCTGTTTGGAGGAAAGCGTCCTTGGGGCGAGCAGCAGTAGGTGAAAATAATCTGTCCTTTTGAGGACAATAAATTAAAATAAAAGAGTTGTTTATTATAGAACTAATCTTAAATTTAGTTCGGTGCTCGATGGAGGGCGAGCCGTCGGTAAAAATGTTACCCAGCTGGTTGGCGCAATCCATAAATTGATAATCTGTCCTTTTGAGGACAACTAATTTAATTGAACGAGTTGTCTATACAAGAATTAAACTTTTATTTCGTTTGGTTTGTGTGCCTAATATCATGGTGCCGATTCGTTCGCTGCAACTGCAAAAACGCCTCCATGGAGGGCGAGCCGTCGGGAATTTTACCCATTTGGTTGGAGCAATCCACAAATAATCTGTCCTTTTGAGGACAACCAATCCAGTTCAGAGAGTTGTTTTTATAAGAATTAACTTAATATTTCGTTGGGTTTGTGCGCCATTTAATCTAGTGCCGATTTGTTCGTTGCCAACAACTAATTGGGACGTTGGAGAAGGTCCTTAAACTCGAGGTAGAAAATTTATTAAATTCAAATCAATTTGACAAAGTGCATGTCATCATAGCATTTGGATATCTCTCTATGTTATCGCTCCCTGTTTTAATAAATTTCAACATAGAATTAATTGTATTCTGGTGATGACATGCGCCGCGTGCTCTTACATCATACGAACTACACATGATATTGATACAAATAATGCGCTGAACATATTTTAATGCGTGATTATTTTCTCAGGTGTTTATCTTATATTTATAAGAATTTATCATAAATTAACCAACATTTTCTCCCATACCCATTGCAAAGAATAATGATATTTTATAAAACTCACTCTCTTTCTTCTGCGAGATCGAATATGCTCATATATATTTTGATTTCCTTAACGTTTTAGCCATATTGAATTCACTAATTAACCTGATATTCACATAGAAACATGAATAATAATTTCACAGGAAAACCATTGACCATATTTGAGGTACGCATTTCACGTTATATTCCCAACTATGGCCTAATGTATTCATCACATAGTAAAACGTAGAATATAAATGATTTCAATGGAAAAGTAAAAATCAGCGGTTGTGTATTTTTCGAAGGGCTTATTCATACCAACATCTATATAACTAAATGAATATAGTGGGAATTTTGATGTTTTGAAATGGAATGGCCGATTGATCATATGAGAAAGTCATTTAGTTTTTATAAAGTAGCTTTATATTTCGTATAGTATACCGAATATAGCTGCATGCCCAATGCGATAATATAAATAAATGCCCGGAGCGATGAAATAAATAAACTTTACTGAAATTCGTTCGAACAAGAATCCTTAATGATATCCATATCCATCGAAAGTTTTCGACTTAATAATGTTAATTGGTAACTTTTCATGGTCCAGTACAGCAAACGCCTTGTTGAGCCTGTCTTAGCAAAGGTATAACTAGTTGAATATCGTTTCCGTCGGATTCAAGCTGGTTGGTCACGGCACCATTATGATCGCGCACGGGCGAGGATCCTACGTTGTGTATTATTGATTTGAATGAAATAAAAAACACCGATCGTTCGGCCGTCCTGCCATGGCGGAGGCATAGGAGATACTGTTTATTGTGCTATCTTATTGTCTAGATGGAGCAGTACAGAGGTTAGGGTAATGGAGCATATTGACGGACGTTGTCCAAACAAATTTTTCTATGAAAACACGTGGTAATTGTCATATACTGAACAGAGATAGCCATGATTTCTATATGTTTTGTGTCTATTTGAGCTCCAGATGTATGATTTTATTGAAAACTGTATGTTACAGAAAGTAGCTTTAAAAAAGATAGAAAAATATCATCTCTCCCAAATTTTCGTTAAACGTACTCTAAGGTGTGTTGAATCAAGTTATGGTATGCCATATTTTTTTCAGGTGCTCCATTTCATGTTGTAAGGCATATAGTATGGCGTAAATTGAACTGAAAATTTACTATAAAATGAAAACGAGAAGAAATACAACTATGGTGTATTCAGCAAAATTATAGCAAATGTCTAAACAAACAACTTTGTAGAACATAGCAAGCTGGTAAAAGTTAAAAATGAATGACTTTTAGTCGCAAAACGATTCTTACTTAAATTCAGAATTATCGCAGTATCGCAGTATCGCAGTTACCTCAGTGCTGCATTGAAGCTGTGCGGAGCTGGTCGGTGGTAGCTGGCCGTAAGCAGCTGGTCGCAGCTGCTTCATTTGCCGGCAGCGGAGCTGGTCGCAGAGGAAGCTGGTAGCCGCGTAGCAGCTGATGGTAATATGTACCAAGGCTCTCCCAAACAGCGATTGTCGCGATGAGGTAAAATGGCGGATTATGGGGGCGCACAATCACGTCGGTTTGTGCAAGCCGCCATCTTACCTCATTGTGACGATTGTTTCGCCGCGACTTCGAAAACGCTGCTGTTTGGAGGAAAGCGTCCTTGGGGCGAGCAGCAGTAGGTGAAAATAATCTGTCCTTTTGAGGACAATAAATTAAAATAAAAGAGTTGTTTATTATAGAACTAATCTTAAATTTAGTTCGGTGCTCGATGGAGGGCGAGCCGTCGGTTAAAATGTTACCCAGCTGGTTGGCGCAATCCATAAATTGATAATCTGTCCTTTTGAGGACAACTAATTTAATTGAACGAGTTGTCTATACAAGAATTAAACTTTTATTTCGTTTGGTTTGTGTGCCTAATATCATGGTGCCGATTCGTTCGCTGCAACTGCAAAAACGCCTCCATGGAGGGCGAGCCGTCGGGAATTTTACCCATTTGGTTGGAGCAATCCACAAATAATCTGTCCTTTTGAGGACAACCAATCCAGTTCAGAGAGTTGTTTTTATAAGAATTAACTTAATATTTCGTTGGGTTTGTGCGCCATTTAATCTAGTGCCGATTTGTTCGTTGCCAACAACTAATTGGGACGTTGGAGAAGGTCCTTAAACTCGAGGTAGAAAATTTATTAAATTCAAATCAATTTGACAAAGTGCATGTCATCATAGCATTTGGATATCTCTCTATGTTATCGCTCCCTGTTTTAATAAATTTCAACATAGAATTAATTGTATTCTGGTGATGACACGCGCCGCGTGCTCTTACATCATACGAACTACACATGATATCGATACAAATAATGCGCTGAACATATTTTAATGCGTGATTATTTTCTCAGGTGTTTATCTTATATTTATAAGAATTTATCATAAATTAACCAACATTTTCTCCCATACCCATTGCAAAGAATAATGATATTTTATAAAACTCACTCTCTTTCTTCTGCGAGATCGAATATGTTCATATATATTTTGATTTCCTTAACGTTTTAGCCATATTGAATTCACTAATTTACCTGATATTCACATAGAAACATGAATAATAATTTCACAGGAAAACCATTGACCATATTTGAGGTACGCATTTCACGTTATATTCCCAACTATGGCCTAATGTATTCATCACATAGTAAAACGTAGAATATAAATGATTTCAATGGAAAAGTAAAAATCAGCGGTTGTGTATTTTTCGAAGGGCTTATTCATACCAACATCTATATAACTAAATGAATATAGTGGGAATTTTTATGTTTTGAAATGGAATGGCCGATTGATCATATGAGAAAGTCATTTAGTTTTTATAAAGTAGCTTTATATTTCGTATAGTATACCGAATATAGCTGCATGCCCAATGCGATAATATAAATAAATGCCCGGAGCGATGAAATAAATAAACTTTACTGAAATTCGTTCGAACAAGAATCCTTAATGATATCCATATCCATCGAAAGTTTTCGACTTAATAATGTTAATTGGTAACTTTTCATGGTCCAGTACAGCAAACGCCTTGTTGAGCCTGTCTTAGCAAAGGTATAACTAGTTGAATATCGTTTCTAGCTAAATTATTGTATGAGTTATAGTTAATTGTAATCGTGCGCTACATAATTGATGAGTCAATTATGTGGTGAATGTTAAAAAGGAGACAAGGTATCAGTCAAAATATATGTTTGTATTTCAGGGCCACCAAAGAGTTATAAAGAATGTACAAGAGAATTTTACCACATACTGACTTCATAAAACCAAACGGCCCTTTTCAGGGCCACCAAATAATATCGGCACCAAATAAAGAGCGTACAATAGAATTTTCTTACATACTGGCTTCAAAACGCTGGTCTAATGTCCCATAAGAGCCGCACCCGTCATATTGTGACTTAAACTGCTTCTATCGGTAAGGGTAAGCGACCGGCACGAATAATTGAAACCCTTTTAACGCTAATAATAGCCACACAGAATGTCCCTGACATTAAAAGGCATCACTTGGTTTAACGTAGTCTACGTCAACCGGTCGTGTCTTGTACACAACCCCACTGATTTTTTTAGTGTACAAGAGACCATACGCATTTTTTATTCCGTGTGCAAGAATATTGAAATTTACAGTCCACTATTTTCCCGAGCTCGTTCATTTTTGGTCCGTGCGATCCGGATTTTATTTGTTATCGGGAAGTAGACCAACTTTCGTGCGAAGAAAGTTGGATTTCATGAGTGAACCGGAAGATTCCGGGAAGATCACCGGGTGTAGCGGGCAGAACCGCAGTCGAAAGTGTTACGCCATCTTGGGTGATTCGTGTTTCGGAAGAAAAAAGCGTTAGCAGCTAACAAAGCTTTGTGCATCATGCGATGACAAACATCACCGTCTGTACGACGTTACGTGGTTGATTTTCACCTAGATTTTCACCGAATTTCGTAGTAGAGATATTACCCGTCACGTTTAAATTTTTGTGAAGTACCGCGGGCATAGCTTGCTAAATCGTAGCTAGAGTGGCAACGCCATTTTGATTGGTGTAAGACCTAAGCTGATGTGACGCCGTCTGGCGAATCGAGTTGTGAAAGTGACACCACTACGAACATAATCGTAAACGTATTGAAGCTTGCGCTTTCGAGAAGAGTAGAACTTATTCTGTGGAATATTTTATGCCATTTTGGTAATTCGTTCGAAGTTTTCCCATTCGTAAAAGAAGATCGCCGTTCCCGTGTGAGTGAGCTGGCTGCATGTTCGAGGCCAATTTGAAGCTTTCGCGTTCGTGATAGAAGCCTGCCCTCTGGTGTGTGTTTGCCGGAGTTTATTTTGCTGCGTCGGCGAAGCTTTCGAATTCGTGAAAAGAAGAACACCGTTCTTGTGTGCGTCGGTCATATATTTGACGCAAATTTTGTGTGTGTGTGCGTATTAGTCTGGAAGGCTAAGTTCCCGATTTGAATAGTGTTTGTTGTTGCTCAATAAATTCAGGAAAAGATACTAGTGATCAGTGATTTCAATTCAATTCGTTTTAATTTGACGCCCTGCTGAAAGTTTTGATTTGAAGATGATGCACACTCCAAAAAATACGAGGAGCAACACGCAAGCACAGTCCAACGACAGTGAAGAACGAAAAGACGAAGCAGTTAGTGAGCAATAGAAAAAACAAAAGAAAAAAGAAGAAATGAAGAAAATAAACGAAGAACTGAAAGTGATTAAAGTTCGATTGGATGCTGCAAAAAGGAAGCTGACTAGGGTCCAGGCAGCGCTCAATGTAAATGTGGAAGTACCGAATCCTAACGTCGTAAAAATCGTCATTTTCTGCAATTGCAACTGAAAACCATCGAAGAGGCGTTAGTGGAGTACAATGCCAATCAGCAGCTTATCTACAGTTTTGACGTGGGTGATGAGATCCGCGAAGAGGCAGAGGTGATGTACATCCAATTTGAACAACAATACGGTGAGTTGTACGTTTTGATTACTAAATTCCTCGATGATGCCGTCAAAAAAGAAAATGTTGCTGTAGTATCAGCTCCTGTTCCTGCATCGCAATCTTCAGTAGCTTCTGCTGCAGTGGCACACCTACCGCCACTCAAGCTACCGTTGCCTACATTTGACGGCGCATATGAGAATTGGTATGCATTCAAATCGATGTTCGAAACGATCATGAATCGCTATCAATCGGAATCACCGGCGATAAAATTATATCACCTACGCAATTTTCTGGTGGGCAAAGCTGCAGGAATAATTGACCAAGAGATAATCAACAATAATGATTATGCTACAGCTTGGATGACATTAACCGAGCGATTCGAAGACAAACGATTGATCATCGATAAGCATATAGATGTCCTTTTCGATCTTCCAAGGATGACGAATGAGACCGCAGCAGATTTGCGAAAGCTGATAGACATCTGTACGAGAAATGTTGATGCTCTCAAAAACCTTGAGCTTCCAGTTCATGGATTGGGAGAAAGTATGCTGATTAATCGAATAGTCAAGAAGCTGGATGACGAAACGCGTAAGGCTTGGGAATTGTACCAATCGGCTAACGAAATGCCGGATTACGATTCAACAATGGAATTTTTGAAAGATCGATGTCGAGTGTTGGAAAAGATCCGCCTTCCGGAGAAGCGTACCGTTAAACCAACGAAACTGTTTAAGCCGAGCGTTGAAGTGAGGACCAAGAGTTTGGTTGCAACTGCTGAGAAGTGTCCACAATGCTCAAACAGCCATGAATTGTGGAAATGCGATGCCTTTAAAAGGACAAGTCTTTCGGATTGCTACAATACTCTTCGTCGTATCGGAGCGTGTTTCAATTGTCTCCAAAGAGGACATCGGACAGTCGAGTGTTCATCAGAACATTCTTGCAAGAAGTGCAACAAACGGCACCATACCTTTCTTCATCCGAATGACAGCTCAACGAAGAAGATTGAGGCTTCGTTAGTGGTAGCAACTGGGTCAAAAGACGATCAACAGAATCCGAACCATGAGGTGCATAGCCGGCCAAGTACTTCGAAACCTGAACCCAGAACGGAGGAACAGCAATCGAACTTCTGTACTCGACCACAGGCAGGTAGACAGGTACTGTTGTCAACAGCTGTAGTACTCGTCTTTGGAAAAACGAACAACCCGTATCCGTGCAGAGTTCTTCTTGATTCGGGGTCACACACGAACTTCGTTTCGGAACATTTTGCTACGTTGTTGGGATTGAAAAAACAGCCTGCTAATTTTTCAATCGGTGGGTTGAACGAAACGCAAACAAAGGTTCGATTTAAGATACATACGAAACTGAAATCCAGGCTAACTGACTACACCGCTTGTCTTGAGTTGCTAGTGATACCGAAGATAACGGGTGAGCTACCGGTTACGAAAATTGATTCCAGATTACTTACAATTCCGAATGATATCCAATTGGCTGACCCGAACTTTGGAGTTCCTGCTAAGGTCGATATGCTGTTAGGCGCTGAAATATTCTTCGAGCTGTTGATGTCAGGACGTCTTCATCTTTCTAACTGTGCAGCAATGCTCCAAGAAACCCAATTTGGCTGGGTGCTTAGTGGTTCAGTACCTGAAGATAAATCCATCGTACTTCGTTCGTTATGCGTGCGAGCTGAAGAGAACATTGGAGAACTTGTGAAGCGATTCTGGGAAATTGAAACGTACTGCGATCCTGGAAAGCGAGATGAACCATCCGAGGAGGCTTGTTTGAATCATTTTCGTGAAACTCATGGGCGGACTGCGGAAGGGCGATACGTTGTTCGTCTTCCGTTTAACGACTTGAAGTTGCAGCTGGGTGACTCACGAGCGATGGCGGAAAGGCGATTCTTGTCATTGGAGAAAAGGTTGAACAGAGCACCAGAACTGAAGCAGCAATATATGGCGTTTTTACAAGATTACGAAATACTTGGTCACATGAAGTTGAGCAGCGACATGAACGATGAAGAACCACATTCCGTGTTCTATCTCCCACATCATTATGTTTTGAAGCCCAGTAGCTCAACGACAAGACTTCGAGTAGTTTTTGATGGATCTGCTGAAACGAGCACAGGTATTTCTATCAATCAGACGCAGATGATCGGACCTATAGTACAGAATCATTTGGTATGCATTGTGACGAACTTCAGGGTGTTCAAGTACGGCTTCACAGCGGACATTCCCAAGATGTACCGACAGGTTAGGGTGCATCGAGATGATTGTCGGTACCAGAAGATTATCAACCGATACGATAGCAATCAGCCGCTACAAACGTATGATTTACAGACGGTAACGTACGGGTTAGCTTCGTCTCCATTCTTGGCCACGATGGCGCTAAATCAACTATCGAATGATGAAGAACAGCAGTTTCCACTAGCTGCTGCCGCAGTTAGGAAGTCCTTTTACATTGACGATGTTCTGACTGGAGCAAACACACTGGACGAAGCTTTAGAACTAAAGAATCAGATTGTCGGATTACTAAAGAAGGGTGGTTTCAGTATGCACAAATTCTGTTCGAATTCAGAAGTGTTGTTGCAAGATGTACCGGAATCCATGCGAGAAAGTATTATCAACATCGACGACCCAACCATCAATGCAGAGATCAAGACTCTAGGTGTAGCCTGGCGTCCGAAGGAAGATTGTTTCACGTTCGTTGTTGCAGCAGACATTCCCGTTGAACCGAATAGACTCTCAAAAAGAAGCATTCTCAGTCAGATAGCGAAGATTTTTGATCCGTTGGGTTTCGTGGGTCCAGTAGTGACAGCGGCGAAACTTATTATGCGCGAATTGTGGGCACTCAACCTGGACTGGGATCAACCCGTTCCCACTGAAATGGCGAATCTTTGGACAGATTTTCGAAAACAGTTATTCTGTCTGAATGAGTTAAAAATACCGAGATGGATCCTCTCACATGAAGCATCTTTTGTGGAACTCCACGGATTTGCCGATGCACCAGACTTAGCGTACGGAGCTTGTTTGTACAGCCGGCTAGTGAAGAGCAATGGATCGGCAGAGTTGAAGCTGATTTGCAGCAAATCGAGGATTGTTGCACGAAAAAGGGGAAAACAAAAGGAGATCACTACGCCACGAGCGGAGCTCTAGGCGGCCCTTCTTCTTTCAAGGCTTGCAGTGAAACAGTTGGAAGCACTCGACGTTCAATTCAAATCCGTGGTACTTTGGAGCGATTCCCAGATCGTATTGTGCTGGCTGCGGAAATCACCCGATTCGATGGCTGTGTATGTCGGAAATAGAGTTCGAGAAATCCAACAGTTGACGGAGCAGTTCGACTGGAAATACATTCCTTCCCAGTCAAATCCTGCTGACACTATTTCCAGAGGCATGCAACCCAATAATCTGAAGGAGCATGATTTGTGGTGGAATGGCCCACTCACAC
The DNA here is from genome assembly GCA_034211315.2 of Aedes japonicus. Taxonomy (NCBI): domain Eukaryota; kingdom Metazoa; phylum Arthropoda; class Insecta; order Diptera; family Culicidae; genus Aedes; species Aedes japonicus. Next base: position 58,427 of record JASCZW010002392.1, on the reverse strand, counting down.
TTCGACAGCCAGATGGACGTTTCGAGAAACCGTTACCTATCTTGGAAAAGGAATTACCGGAACTTCGGGGTGCTGCTTTCGTGACGACACATAGTCCTCCAAGATTGAAAATTTTCGATCGAATAAGCAGATATAGTATCATCCATCGGACTATGGCGTATGTTGTTCGATTCTGTGACCATGTGAGGAGCAACAGGAAGACTTTGACCAAAGGATTGCCTACAGCATCTGAAATGACACGAGCGACCACGCTGATTATCCGTTTGGTGCAGAGGGAAGTTTTAGAATCGGAGATAAATACGCTAAAAGCAGGGAAAGACTTCAAGTTTCCAGCACGAAATTTGAATCCTTTCATCGATGAACGGGATGGACTTTTACGTGTCGGTGGAAGATTAAAAAATGCAGCCATTCCCTATCAACATAAACATCAAGCACTGTTACCTGAGAAACATCCAATGACGGTAACATTGATACGCCATCTGCATCGTTCTAATATGCACATTAGACAACGAGGTCTCCTGGGAGTTGTTCGTCAGCAGTACTGGCCGATGAATGCAAAGAATGTCATACGAAAGATCATCTATCAATGTGTTGCTTGTTTTCGGACTAGGCCAACAAGATCTTCGCAACTTATGGGAGATTTGCCAGATTACCGAGTGCAACCTTCGCCAGTTTTCGCACATACTGGAATCGATTTTGCTGGGCCATTCAAGATATGGTTGAATGTGAAGATAAGGAATGCTACAGTTTCGAAAGGTTATGTATGCGTGTTTGTATGTATGGCTACACGTGCTATACATCTTGAGGCAGTCTCAGATTTAACGTCCGACGGTTTCATGGGAGCACTTCAACGATTCGTAAGCCGCCGCGGACTCGTTCAGAAACTGTATTCTGATAACGCCACTAATTTCGAAGGCGCTAACAACGAAATGCTCCGACTTGCGGCCTTGTTTCAGGAAGAAAATCATCAACTGAAGCTCAACGCATTTTGTGCCGAGAGATCGATCGAATGGTCGTTCATACCACCACGCAGTCCTCACTTTGGTGGAATTTGGGAGGCCGGTGTAAAGTCGGTTAAGTCACACCTGAAGCTGATCATGGCAGAACATAGGTTATCATTGGAACAATTTTCAACCGTACTGGCCCAGATAGAAGCTATATTAAATTCGCGCCCTCTTTTTCCTGTATCAAACGACCCGAATGACATCAATGCTATCACGCCCGCTCACTTTCTAATCGGGCGTGAGTTCCAAGCAATCCCGGAGCCATCGTATGAACATATTTTGCAAGGTAGACTATCCCAGTGGCAACAGGTTCAAGATATGAAGCCGAAGTTCTGGAAGCTATGGACGAAGGATTATTTACACGAGCTTCAGAAACGCTCGAAGGATTTCAAGGTCACCGATTACCAGGTGTGAGCCTTGGTCCTCATAGTAGATGAAAACACTCCGCCACTGCAGTGGCAATTGGCTCGCATAACAGAGCTGCACCCTGGCAAAGACGGCCACACTCGGGTGGTTAGTCTTCGCACGAAGAATGGAACAACGAGAAGAGCTGTGAAGAAGATCTGTCTTTTGCCTTTGGACAACGAGAGAGATCAACGACCGATTAGGGTTTTGAAATTCCAATTTCAACGGCCCGGAGGATGTTGGGTATAGCAACGCACTCATCGATGCTGCCAATATACGAGAAAAAAAACCATTCTATGTTTTTACCAACACAACTAAACTCTGTAGAAAGACGAAATAAAAGATAGTCAATTTTTTAGTGTACAAGAGACCATACGCATTTTTTATTCCGTGTGCAAGAATATTGAAATTTACAGTCCACTATTTTCCCGAGCTCGTTCATCGTGTTTCATTTGTATGAGAGACCCTTCTTTCTGTGAGCGGAGGAGTCTCAAACCACAATAGAAACATGAGAGACCCTTCTTTCTGTGAGCGGAGGAGTCTCAAACCACAATAGAAACATTTTTTGCCTTCAAGTACCTCCACCTGCCAAATGTGGTTTCGTTTACTTGATTAGTTCTCGAGTTATCCAGAAATTTGTGTTGCATTTGTATGGAAATCTCCCTCCCGCCCTCTTCCAGATAGCGAAGAGGTCTCAAACTACCAAAAAAACATTTCTCTCCTCCAAAAACCTCCACGCCAAATTTGGTTTCATTTGCTTGATTAGTTCTCAAGTTATGCGAGTCACCTAAGAAACATTTCTTGCCTTCAAAAACCTCCACTTGCCAAATTTGGTTCCATTTACTTGATTAGTTCTCGAGTAATGCAGAAACTTGTGTTTCATTTGTATGGGAGCCCCCCCTTTTCCTACCAGAGAGAGAGGAGGGGTCTCAAACTATCGTGGAAACATTTATTGCTTTTAAAATCCCCGCAAGCCAAATTTGATTCCATTTGCTTTATTAGATCTAGAGTTATGCAGAAATTTCAGTTTCATTTGTATGACAGCCCCCCTTCTAGGAGAGGGGAGGAGTCTCAAACCACCATAGAAACATTTCTTGCAAGAAAAACTTCGAAAAACTCTACACGCCATGTTTGGTTCCATTAACTTGATAAGTTCTCGAGTTATTCAGAAATTTGTGTTTCATTTGTATGCCCCCCCCCCCCTTTGGCCCCTTCCAGATGGTGGAGGGGTCTCAAACCTCTATAGAAACATGTCGCTCCTCCAAAAACCTTCACATGCCAAATTTGGTTCCATATGCTTGATTAGTTCTCGAGTTATGCACAAATGTGTGTTTCATTTGTATGAGAGCCCCCCTTTTACAGAGGGCGGAGGGTTGTCGAGTCACCGTAGAAATATTTTTTGCTTTCAAAAATCTCTACCTGCCAAATTTGGTTCCATTTGATTAGTTCTCGAATTATATAGAAACTTTTGTTTCATTTATATGGGACTCCCCCCCCCCCCTTCCAGAGAGGGAGGAGGGGTCTCATACTATCGTAGAAATAATCATTGCCTTTAAAATCCCCGCATGCCAAATTTGGTTCTATTTGCTTTATTAGATCTAGGATTATGAAGAAATTTCATTTTCATTTGTATGACAGCCCCCCTTCTAGGAGAGGGGAGGGGTCTCAAACCACCATAGAAAAAAAATTGTCTCCAGAAAACCCCACATGCCAAATTTTGTTCCATTTGCTTGATTAGTTCTTAAGATATGCAGAAAATTCTGTTTCATATGTACGGGAGCCTCCCTTTTTAGAGAAGAGAGGGGTCTCTGACTACCATATAAACATTTATTGCCTCCAAAAACTTCCGCATGCTTAATTTCGGTTCCTTTGCTTGATCAGTTCTCGAGTTATGCAGAAATTTGTGCTTCATTTGTATGGGAGCCCCCCTTTTCAGAGAAGGGAGGGGTCTCAAACCATCATAAGAACCTTTTCCGGCCCCAAAACCTTCTCCATACAAAATTTCACGCTGATCGGTTCAGTAGTTTTTGAGCCTATGAGGTTCAGACAGACAGACAGACAGACAGACAGACAGACAGACAGAAATCCATTTTTATAAATATAGATTAACTAGCTGATCCCGGTGCGAGCCTTGCAACGCATGCAACTAAATGAATGAAAAATTTAAAAAACTGGCGCGTTTATGGTTCTGAATGCATCTAGTTAAAATATTTTCGTTTGCTTGTGTGTGTTAATTATTAAAAAAAAGGTTTGTGTTATTAATTCAACCCTTGGACCGGTTGTTTCTACCGGTTTTGCTTTCTGCGTAGAAACATTTCAAAGACCAACGAAGCCGTATCTTGTCAGTTTGTACGTAATTTTCTCTTGCATAATCTAAGATCACTGCTTGTGCATAATGTAGCTCTGAGAGTAACTCAACCAATTCTTGACTAAAAAGGGGTTAAATCTTTTAACAGAATATGCTTCTTACCCGAGAAATACACATTTTGTGTTTTAGTTGCATGGATAATTCTCATGTTTGGTGCAAATGTCTGTTACATTGGTTTGAGAGCCCTCCTTCCCCCTCCATTTGTATGGAAGTCCTCCTCTTTCAGACGGGGAAGGAGCTTCGAACCATCATAAGAACCTTCTCCGGCCTCAACAACCCCTACTTATAAGTTTTCATAACAGTAGGTATGATTCTCATGATTTGTTGACATTTGTGTCTAATATTCATGAGAGCCCACCCCTTCCAGAGAGGGGAGGAATCTCAAACCTCCATAGAAACATTTATTGGTTCCGAAAACCCTCACATCTCAAATTTGGTTCCATTTGCTTGATTAGTTCTCGAATTATACAGAAATTTGTGTTTCATTGGTGTGGGAGCACCCCTTCCAGATGCGGTAGGGGTCTCAAACCATCAAAACAACCTTCCCCAACTCCAAAAATCCCTGCAAAAAAATAGTCATACCAGTTGGGATAATTCTCATGCTCTCCCGGACCTAAATACTCCTACATACAAATTAGAATAGCAGTAGGGATAGTTCTCATGTTTGGCTTAAATTCGTATTTCATTTGTATGGAGGCCCCACTTTCCATGGGGGAGGGGCTTCAAACCACAATAAAAACATTTGTTGCCTTTAAAAACTCACCCATACCAATTTTCGTTCCATTTGCTTGATTAGTTCTCGAGTTATGCAGGAATTTGTTTTTCATTTGCATGGGATCCCCCCTTGATAGAGGCGGGAGGGGTCTCGAACTATGATAAGATGCTTTCCCAGACCCAAAAACCACAATACAAATTTGCAAAGCAGTAGGAATAGTTCTCATGTTTGGTTGAAATTTGTGTTTCATTTGTATCAGAGCCCCACTTTTTAGAGGGAGGAGGGGCTTTGAACCACCATAAAAACATTGAATGCCAAAAACTCGTCCATTCCAAATTTGGTTCTTTTGCTTGATTAGTTCCCGAGTTATGCAGAAATTTGTGTTTCATTTGTATGGAAGTCCCTCCTCCCCCCTTCCAGAAGGCAAAGGAGTCCAAACCACCTAAGAAACATATATCTTCTTCAGAAACCTCCACATGCCAAATTTGGTTCAATTTGCTTTATTATTTCTCCAGTTATGCGAATATTTGTGTTCCATTTGTTTGAGAGACCCGCCCAAAATATGGCGGAAGAGTCACAAATCACCATAGAAACATTTCACTTCTTCAAAAACTACCACATGCCAAATTTGGTCCATTTCCCTGATTAGTTCTCGAGTTATGCAAGGATTTGCGTTTCATTTGAATGGGATCCCCCCCCCCTTTCAGAAAGAGGAGGGGTCGCAAATCAACATAGAACTATTTTTTGTCTTCAAACACCACCGCATACTAAATTTGGTTCCATTTACTTGATTAGTTCTCGAGTCATGCATATTATTGTATTTCATTTGTATTGGAGCCCCTCCCTTTAGAATGGGGAGGGGTCTCAAACCAACATCGACAATTTTTTTGTCTTTAAGAACCACCACATGCTAAATTTCGTTCCCTTTGCTTGATTAGTTCCAGAGTTATGCAGAATATTGTGTTTTATTTGTATGGGAGCCCACCTTTTTAGGACAGAGAGGGTTCTCAAGCTACCATAGAAACCTTTCTTGTCTTTAGCAACTAATACATGCTAAATTTGGTTCCATTTGCATGATTAGTTCTCGAGTTATGCAGAAATTTGTTTTTCATTTGCATGGGAGCCCCCCTTTCTAGAGGCGGGAGGGGTTTCGAACTATCATAGGATCCTTTTCCAAACCATAAGCCCCTACATACAAATTTCCATGGCAGTAGGGATAGTTCTCATGTTTGGTTGAAATTTGTGTTTCATTTGTATTGGAGCCCCCCTTTCCAGAGGGTGGCGAGGTCTCAAGAAACCATAGAAACATATCTTGTCTCCAAAAACTCCCACATGCTAAATTTGGTTTCCTTTGCTTGATTAGTTCTCGAGTTATGCAGAAATGTGTGTTTCATTTGTATGGGAGCCCCCCCCCCCTTCCAGATATGGGAGGGGTTCCAGACTATCATAAGAACCTTCTTCGGCCCCAAAAAACCCTCCACGCAAAAATTTCACGCCGATCGGTTCAGTAGTTTTCGATTCTATAAGGTTCAGAAATACAGAAATTCATTGTTATACATATAATAGCTGCGTCCGGTGCGTGCGCTGCTACGCTTGCAACTGAATGAAGGGAAATTTAATATAACTGGCATCTTTATGGTTTTTTTTTGCCTTCAAAACCACATACATGCCAAATTTGATTCGATTTGCTTGTTTAGTTCTCTTATGAAGTAAGTAGTTATCTTATGAAGTAATTTGTGTCTCATTTGTATGAGAGCCTCCCTTCCTGAGAGAGTAGGGGTCTCAAACAATCATAGGAACCTTCTCCAGCCCCAAAAACCCCTTCATATAAATTTTCACGTTGGTCGGTTCAGAACTTTCCGAGTCTATAAGGGTCTGACAAACAGACAGACGGACAGCAATTCATTTTTATGCATATAGAAATCTAGCCTCCAAAAACCCCCATATGCTAAAAGTGGATGGATTTACTTGATTAGTTCTCCAGTTATGCAGAAATTTGCTTTTTATTTTTATTGGAGCCCCCCCCCCCCCCTTCAAAATGGGGAGGGGTAGTGAACTTCCATAGAAATATGTCTTGCCTCCAAAAACCTCAACATGCCAAATTTGATTTCATTTGCTTCATTGGCTCTCGAGTTACGCTTAAAATGATGTTTCATTTTTATGGAAGTCTCGCCTTTCAGAAGGCGGAGGAGTCTCAAACCACCTTAGAAACATTTGTTTCCTTCAAAAACCTCCATTTGCCAAATTTGGTTCCATTTGCTTGATTTGTTCTTGAATTAGGCAGAAACTCGTGTTTCATATATATTAGAGACCCCTCTTTCAGTGAGCGGAGGAGTCTCAAACCACAATAGAAACATTTCTTGCCTTCGAAAAACTCCACACGCCAAGTTTGGTTCGATTAACTTGATAAGTTCTCGAGTTATTCAGAAATTTGTGTTTCAGTTGTATGGAAGCCCCCCCCCCCCCTTTGTCCCCTTCCAGATGGCAGAGGAGTCTCAAACCTCTATAGAAACAATTCGCTCCTCCAAAAACCATCACATGCCAAATTTGGTTCCATATGCTTGATTAGTTCTCGAGTTATGCACAAATGTGTGTTTCATTTATATCAGAGCCCCCCTCTTACAGAGGGTGGAGGGGTGTCGAGTCACCTTAGAAATATTTCTTACCTTCAAAAATCTCTACTTGTCAAATTTGATTCCATTTGATTAGTTTTCGAGATATATAGAAACTTATGTTTCATTTATATGGGAACCCCCCCCCCTCCCCCACCAGAGAGAGAGAGAGGAGGGGTCTCATACTATCGTAGAAACAATCATTCCCTTTAAAATCCCCGCATGCCAAATTTGGTTCCATTTGCTTTATTAGATCTAGAGTTATGGAGAAATTTTAGTTTCATTTGTATGACAGCACCCCTCCTAGGAGAGGGGAGGGGTCTCAAACCACCATAGAAAAAAAATTGTCTCCACAAAACCCCACATGCAAAATTTGGTTCCATTTGCTTGATTAGTTCTTGAGATATGAGGAAAATTATGTTTCATTTGTATGGGAGCCTCCCTTTTTAGAGAGGGGAGGGGTCTCTGACTACCATATAAACATTTATTGCCTCCAAAAACGTCCGCATGCTTAATTTGGGTTCCTTTGCTTGATTAGTTCTCGAGTTATGCAGAAATTTGTGCTTCATTTGTATGGGAGCCCCCCTTTCCAGAGAAGGGAGGGGTCTCAAACTATCATAAGAACCTTCCCCGGCCCCAAAACCTTCTCCATACAAAATTTCACGCCGATCGGTTCAGTAGTTTTCGAGCCTATTAGGTTCAGACAGACAGACAGACAGACAGACAGACAGACAGACAGACAGACAGAAATCCATTTTTATATATATAGATTCTTAGCGTTAACATTTAAATATCCATACCATATCAATACAATCAATTACAATATCAATACGTAACAAAAAATGAACAACCATACCTTTTATATTGCTTACTATATTACCTATCATATTACTTAGTATATTACTAATTATATTACTTATATGACAAATATTATAACAAATTTAAATTTGATTTAAAAATTAAACTACAGTGTAATTTTCAAATTTTATTAGATAGGGCGTGTGGTGGACACCCGCCTTAACGATACTTTCAAGGCGCGCGATCAGCAGAAAGCGCAACAGTCCAAAGTTCCGAGAACGGGCGATTGCGATTTATGCTGACCGCGGCAGAAAGAGTCACGTACGCATCGACCGCATGCATGTTAGAATATGTTGAAGAGAATATGTTGGTCGAGTGATGTGCAATTACTTCTATCACATCCATCGTTTATGTAAACTGTAATAGTGCACATCAAAAGACATTCATTACAGCGCCATTATAAAACTTACGAGGCATTCTTTAGTACAGATCGAAACACAACAGTGCTGGCTACCATACTCTACAAATAGTAGAATGAAAAACGCAAAGGTGATAGGTTTATAAATGAAAGAGAGCGAGCCCGGAGAGAATCTCTCAATTGTAGATTCGCCCTAATGAAAAAAAAACCCTAGAATTGTTACTTGGGCAGTGTAAACGTGTAGGTTCACGTATGAATTGAAACGTTTGTATTGGTGATATCTCGCAGCGAGATGTAAATAGGAGTGAAGTTCGATGGAGAATGAGAGTATTAGTTTTTGTATTCTATGTTGAACTGACAGGTGTACAATAACATTTTTGTTTATTTTAGTATCGTTCACTGTAAGATTAATATTGCATCAGGAAAGTGAAAACGAACATATTACTAGAAATTTAGAAGAAACTAATTATGTTGCAATTTCAATTTCAATTAGTATTATTGTGCAATGCCTCCTACTAGACGAAGTAATATTGGTCGCTGCAGCCGCACGACTGTTTGCGCAGCAAAATCTTGAATGAGACGTTCAGCATGCAACTCAAAATGACTTGGATCGACAACGAATGGCACGGGCTCGACCAATGTTGGGTCTGAATCAAGAAGAGAGAGCAGGTCGAAATACAAGCGATAGAAAGAAGCGTAATCCGGAAGTACCAGAAAGATCTGGTGACAATCGTACCCAAAATAAAATCACTAAACGACTACGACAGCAAACCTACATTCTGCAAAATCTTCAACGTGCTGCATTTCAATATGATCCTTTGATTAATTTCAGTGCGGATATATCAATCGCCATTGAATCAATGAGTGAAGTTTGTTCTCATTGTAATGCATTGTAGCTCCCAAATGAAACACCAAATGAATTGTGTTGTGCAAGTGGCAAAGTTAAAGTTACGCCACTAAATCCACCACCAGAGCGTTTGCGCTCATTGGTGTCTGGATCAGGAAGTGATTCTAAACATATTCTGCAGAACATCCAGAGTTATAATGGTTGTTTTCAAATGACTTCGTTTGGGGCAACGAACATAATAAGAGAACAGTTCATGCCTAAATAAATGGAATTAAAACTTAATGCAAATAAACTTTTACATTTATAACTCCTTCTCCAATTTTCCATTTAGTAATTTAATTATGGGCAGGACAACGTCTGCCGGGTATAGTAGTATATATATATATATATATATATATATATATATATATATATATATATATATATATATATATATATATATATATATATATATATATATATATATATATATATATATATATATATATATATATATATATATATATATATATATATATATATATATATATATATATATATATATATATATATATATATATATATATATATATATATATATTTAATTATTTATATATATATAAATATATATATATATATATATGTTATATACATATTACACGCAAAAAAATACGTTGTTATACCAATACACAATAGGAATCAATTCAACTAAAATTTTGGTTTAAATATAGACCAATAAAACTGATGGACTAATTCAACAAAACCATTGAGTCGAAATAAAATTTCATGTTTTATAGAATTGAACATCGTGTTTTATTGTTCCAAACAAAATGTTCTGTTGAACCAACTAAACGCATTTGTTGAAATAACAAACAATGATGAAGTAATTCAAGAAAACCATTGAATTGAAATGAAACTTCATGATTTATAGAATTGAACATCGTGTTTTATTGTTCCAAACAAAATGTTTTCTTAACCCAACTTAACACATTTGCTGCAATAATAAACATTGATTAACTCACTTTCACTTTTTTTTAAACACTATTTTAAAAAAAAAACACTTTTTTGAGCGTATTAGTAGAACGATTGAGATTGGGAAACTAGGAGAATTTAAAATTAACACTTCATTTGATCACTTTTAAAAAAATAAAAAATAAAACCTTAAAACACTTTTTCAAATTTTCGCTAGTAAACGCGAGCAAATTCCGTTTTTGATTAACTGATACGACAAAACCATTTAATTGAAATAAAACTTCATGCTTTATAGAACTGAAAATTTTGTTTGTTAAAATAATAAACAATGATGGAATAATTCAAGAAAGCCATTGAATTAAAATAAATTATTTATAAACTCAAACGATTCATTTATTGTTTCAACAAAATAAAGTTTTTGAATGCACATTTCATACTACCAGTCTGCCGAGCCACATGTTGTTTGTTTTTCTCTAGCTGTCGTTTGGCTCAGACCTACCGACCAATAAAGCCAAGTCTTGTGAATGTGATGTCAAAACCCTCGAATTAGTTGGTCACGAATTCAGTAATGTTGGCTCGAGTATTGGCTATAGTTTTTAATTGTGGAATGATTTAAAAGTGTATTTCATTAAAATATTCTATGTGTTGAAATAATATATACATTCTTATTTCAAACATTATGTTTTATTATTTTCAGGTACTTAATCTGCTTTGCATTTTTTTTGCAAGAATTAATCCAATTAGAGTTTTATTCCATGAATCTGGAAACCCGTACCGTATTCAACGGTATTTTTGGCAGTCGAAAAAAAAGTTTTCTAAGTTTTCCGTAATTGAGCATAGGTTACAACGGACGTTAGGAATAAAGTTCCTCATGGCTAGTCTGTGTATTGATGGCAAGTGGCCAGCGCTGATGCGAGGCAGCATAATTGTATCTAAAGTTTCCAGTTGCATGTTTTAGAACGGAGGGAGTATTGGTCTTGCCAACTCTTAATAGTTTGCAAATCATCCAAGGTAGTGGGGAGTGGAACTATTTTCAACAGGACAATTAATTCAAAAAAATATATTTTATTTTAATTCAATGGCTTTCTTGAATTATTCCATCATTGTTTATTATTTCAACAAATGCCTTAAGTTGGTTAACGCAAGCAAATGTTTAGAACAATAAAACAAAATTTTCAGTTCTATAAAGCATGAAGTTTTATTTCAATTAAATGGTTTTGTCGTATCAGTTAATCAAAAACGGAATTTGCTCGCGTTTACTAGCGAAAATTTGAAAAAGTGTTTTAAGGTTTTATATTTTTATTTTTTAAAAAGTGATCAAATGAAGTGATAATTTTAAATTCTCCTAGTTTCCCAATCACAATCGTTCTACTAATACGCTCAACAAAGTTTTTTTTTTAAATAGTGTTTAAAAAAAGTGAAAGTGAGTTAATCAATGTTTATTATTGCAGCAAATGTGTTAAGTTGGGTTAAGAAAACATTTTGTTTGGAACAATAAAACACGATGTTCAATTCTATAAATCATGAAGTTTTATTTCAATTCAATGGTTTTCTTGAATTACTCCATCATTGTTTATTATTTCAACAAATGCGTTTAGTTGGTTCAACAGAACATTTTGTTTGGAACAATAAAACACGAAGTTCAATTCTATAAAACATGAAGTTTTATTTCGACTCAATGGTTTTGTTGAATTAGTCCATCAGTTTTATTGGTCCATATATAAACCAAAATTTTAGTTGAATTGATTCCTATTTTGTATTAGTATAACTTTTTTGCGTGTAAATAATGTATATAAATATATATATATATATATATATATATATATATATATATATATATATATATATATATATATATATATACATATAAATATATACATATATATATATATATATATATATATATATATATATATATATATATATATATATATATATATATATATATATATATATATATATATATATATAAACTGATTTTGTCTATATATATATATATATATATATATATATATATATATATATATATATATATATATATATAAACATATATATATATATATATATATATATATATATATATATACAGCAATTCCATGCGAAAAAGCTATACGATCTCTCAGAATTTTTATAATATTCGGTAGGATTGTTCAACATCGAAAAATATTAGACCCGTATTTTTTATTTCGTTATTAGACTGGACCTTTCTGCGTTAGACTGGTCCAAAAATCGTGATTTTTCAAAATCTTCAATTTTCAAAAATTTATAACTCCTAAACCGTTTAACCGATTTTAGTCATTTTTGGCCATTGTATTGGTATTTTTGAATTTCCAAGCAAAAATACGAAACCTTTGAATATATCAATTTTTGTATGAAAAAATACAAAACAAATAGTTTTTCTTGAATTTGACTGCGAGGGGCCTCAACGACTCCTTGTTTTTAGTATTTTTAAATGAAAGAGCATTCAATTTTACATAACATATCAAAAAATTGGAGATGTTCTGCGTGTCGTTTTGGAGATACAATTTTTTAAATAATAAATCATTACTCTTCATTTTATACATCACCTGCCTGTAGAAACGATGAAGATGCATGGTAGATTACCATGCGTCTCCATCCAATCAAACCTATGACTAATGAAATCTATGAGTAAATCACAGAATGTCAAGTAAATATTATATAATAAATAATATTTACTTGACATAAATTATATAATATTATAGCAACTAAGACTAATGAGACTTTAGGTAGATATTGACAATTTGATTACCTCAACATTCTTTTCGTTACACAGAGGGGCATTGGTATTATTATTTAATAAGAAGAACACGTTGATACGTATTGACTACCTATGCAAATGAATTTTAGATGTCATGAATTTTGCTACTTGTCATGAGGCCTTGTGATGCTTGGGAGGCGATTGAAACTGAAATGTTACTATGACTGTTTGCAAGATCAGTCACATAACAAGTCGGACTCGAAGAACTTTATTCATGGAGCTATTTGCTAAGCCAGACTCGAAAATACACTATCAATTTTTTCGTCGAATCACTTGGATCTATAATAAAATGGAAAGAAAATTAAAAATCGTTACCACACGTGTGAAGCAAATTTCAGGGACTCAGTCATTCCATAGTGTTTAAGCCTCAAAACGAAGAGTATATTATTGTGAAACAAAATTCATTTTCAACGGAAGAAAATGTATAAGAATTGTTATGAAAAAACTTAATAAATAAAAATAAATGTATAAAAGTGTTTTTCTTATTTTTTAACATGTTCATCATGTCGCGCGGCTTTAAAGTGTTTTTTTCTTGGAACTTACACTAAGCAAAAATATTTGAAATTTTAAAGCCTTATTTATTTGAAAAGGTAATCGTCAAAAAATAGCAATTGGTCTGTGTGGTTAACGGAAAGCCTTAAAGACTGATTCGAATGTTATACTAAGTTTGTAAGTAACTCATAGATTTCATTAGTCATAGGTTTGATTGGATGGAGACGCATGGTAATCTACCATGCATCTTCATCGTTTCTACAGGCAGGTGATGTATAAAATGAAGAGTAATGATTTATTATTTAAAAAATTGTATCTCCAAAACGACACGCAGAACATCTCCAATTTTTTGATATGTTATGTAAAATTGAATGCTCTTTCATTTAAAAATACTAAAACAAGGAGTCGTTGAGGCCCCTCGCAGTCAAATTCAAGAAAAACTATTTGTTTTGTATTTTTTCATACAAAAATTGATATATTCAAAGGTTTCGTATTTTTGCTTGGAAATTCAAAAAATACCAATACAATGGCCAAAAATGACTAAAATCGGTTAAACGGTTTAGGAGTTATAAATTTTTGAAAATTGAAGATTTTGAAAAATCACGATTTTTGGACCAGTCTAACGCAGAAAGGTCCAGTCTAATAACGAAATAAAAAAATACGGGTCTAATATTTTTCGATGTTGAACAATCCTACCGAATATTATAAAATTCTGAGAGATCGTATAACTTTTTTCATGGAATTGCTTGTATATATATATATATATATATATATATATATATATATATATATATATATATATATATATATATATATATATATATATATATATATATATATATATATATATATATATATATATATACAGCGATTCCACGGGAAAAGAATAGAGTTGAAAAAAAAAGTTGTCCGATTTTGCTCAAAATCGCTTGGTATGTTCTTCATCGAAAATAATAAGACCCGTATTTTTTTATTTTTTTATTTGGGTGACCATGTTCGATATAGGGTTACCAGAAAAATCGACATTTTTCGATTTTTTTTATTTTTGAAAAATCATAACTTCTGAACCGCTGATTCGATTTTAAATATTTTTTCATAAATAGAAAGATTATTACTTCTTGTATTTATTAAAAATATTTGTTAAAATAATTAATGTACTCAAATTTGCTAAAATGGTCAATATATTTGTTTTTTATGATTTTCAAAATGTTGGACCACAACGACTATTTATTTTTATATTTTTTTTTAAAAATTCAAACATTTTTACATAACATATCAAAAAATCTCAAATGTTCTTCGAGCCGTTTTTGAGTTAAATATTTTGAAAATTTCAAGTTTTTTGCCTATACACACATGGAATGAGCATCATTTTCCATCACTTCAAAATAACTGCGGGAATCATTTCATTGAAGTTATCAAACTTATTCCTAATAAATTCATGATAACCATGTTTACAAATCTAGTTTCATTTGTGAAGTATTGTACCCATCAAAAGTAGGGGAGGCTGGTCCAATTCTGACCCCATTAAATGTAAGAACTATAAATCAGCCTCAAATTGTTTAAAAGCAGAGACCAACATTGCTAGGGTTTACTCAGCCATGGTTTACGCTATAACTGGAGCCACAATGGTCCGTTAGCGTCCAAATTCAGCATGAGTGCTCATAAGGATTGCAGGGGCACTCATGCCGAATTTGAGTTGTAGCGTAAACCACGACTGAGTAAAGTTAACTCATATTTTGAATTAATCCACATTGAGTGAACCGAACTGAAACCTTACTAAAGAAACGTTTAATACAATGAAGCACGACTGCTCAAATTGCCATGTTTAGATTAATAGTTACAGGAAACCTACTCCTAAACTATATGGTTATGCAGTGAAAAGGAGAACAAAGTTGGATAAAAGCTATTCCTACTTTTGTAATACCTGCTATTGCAGACTTTATCGCTTTATCAAGAAAGAAAACGAGCCAGCCATTCCAAGTGCAGTTAATCTAGAATGTAAAACTCAAGAACTCACCGTTTCCGAACCGTGTTTAATATTCAAAGAGCAATATCCTACTTTTTAAATTGGATTTTCAATGTTTTTCAGTAGCCGCCCAAAAAATTGTATTCTGGCTGGTTCAAGAGTAACGCATACTGTCTGCGTATGCATTTATCATCAGAATGTTAAATTAATGTTTAAAACCCTTAAGGTTAAGAAACTTATTCCTAACCATTTTAAAACGTATCATAAAATCCTACAGAGAAATGTTGGTTGAAAACCTGTGATCATTGCCTGGGTACGCAAACACTGGAGAATGACCTGATGAATTTTCTTCAAAATATCGATTCCTTAGAATTTAAACAATGGGACCAAACAGATCGTTGTCAACTAAATTCAATGCGAATGGATGCAGAAGAGTTTGTGGAAACATTTTTAGAAAAATTAAGCGAATTATCTCCGCATAATTTTATTGCAGAGCAACAAGTTAACTACTTAAAACAAATTAAAACTAATTTGGAAGCAATTGACTGCATTATAATTGCTGACTTCTCTGAAAATTACTCTTTTGTTATTCAGGACGCTATACAAGGTTTTCATTGGGCAAACGCTCAATGCACAATCCATCCTTTTGCCATATATTAGAAGGATGAAGCACAAAATTTAAAGTTTACAAGCCTCATAGCAATCGCAGAATTTACTAAACATAACCATGTGGCCGTGCGGCTGTTTGTAACAAATTGTGTGAATTTCATTAAAAAAAAGCTACCTCACCTGAAAAATATCCATTTTTTTTTTCTAATGAAGGCAGTCAATACAGAAATAAGATGACTGCTTTCAATTTGTGCCACATGTACAAGGACTTCGGTCTTAATGCAGAGTGGAACTTTTTTGCCACTTGCCATGGAAAAGGGCCTTGTGACGCTTTAAGAGGCGTTCTAAAGCGAAACGCTTCAAAAGCAAGTTTACAAGGCCATCGTATTACAACTGCATACGAACTTTACTCTTGGGCTGTTTCTAAAGTAGATTCCAAAATATATTACTTGTTTTTCTCGGAAAAAGATTACAATGCAATGAAAAAGAAAATAAAGAACCGTTGTACTCCTGTCAAACAAATCTCTGGGACACAATCGTTTCATTACTTTAAACCACAAAATGAAAATTACATTATCGTGAAACGGTTTTCGTTTTCAGATGAAGAAAAGTGCGTTAAATTGTAAGAATTTTGCTTTGTAATTTTTTTTTTTGATGAAAATAATAAAAATAATTAAATAATCAAATTAAATGCTGAGTTTTAATTGAAGGTAATCTGAGAAAACCCGTGCTTGTAGTCTAAAGCTTTGAGATTTGAGCTCCAATTCATCAATATAGCGGAGCCTGGTCCAATCCTGACCCTGTGCCCAATTCCGACCTCCCAAGATTCTCTGAGACAGCGCTGGTAGCCAAATTTTTAATAATACCAAGCTTTCATTACACAAAGAATTTCAACGTAGAATGCCTTGGTCGGAGAAATTGTGTTTGTTGGACTTCAAAATTGACAAAATTTGAGAAAAACTGTTCTACACGCTAAAAAATTTTGTATTCTAGTTTCGGTTCGGTTCACTCAAAATGACCCTAATGTGAAATAATTCAAAATATGAGTTAACTTTACTCAGTCGTGGTTTACGGTACAACTCAAATTCGGCATGTGTGCCCCTGCAATCCTTATGAGCACTCATGCTGAATTTGGACACTAACGGACCATTGTGGCTCCAGTTATAGCGTAAACCATGGCTGAGTAAACCCTAGCAATGTTGGTCTCTGCTTTTAAACAATTTGAGGCTGATTTATAGTTCTTACATTTAATGGGGTCAGAATTGGACCAGCCTCCCCTACTTTTGATGGGTACAATACTTCACAAATGAAACTTGATTTGTAAACATGGTTATCATGAATTTATTAGGAATAAGTTTGATAACTTCAATGAAATGATTCCCGCAGTTATTTTGAAGTGATGGAAAATGATGCTCATTCAATGTGTATAGGCAAAAAACTTGAAATTTTCAAAAAATTTAACTCAAAAACGGCTCGATGAACATTTGAGATTTTTTGATATGTTATGTAAACATGTTTGAATTTTAATTAAAATATATAAAAATAAATAGCCGTTGTGGTCCAACATTTTGAAAATCATAAAAAACGAATATATTGACCATTTTAGCGAATTTGAGTACATTAATTATTTTAACAAATATTTTTAATAAATACAAAAAGTAATAATCTTTCTATTTATAAAAAAATATTTAAAATCGAATCAGCGGTTCAGATTAGTTATGATTTTTCAAAAATAAAAAATTTCGAAAAATGTCGATTTTTTTGGTAACCGTATATCGAATATGGTCACCCAAATAAAAAAATAAAAAAATACGGGTCTTATTATTTTCGATGAAGAACATACCAAGCGATTTTGAGCAAAATCGGACAACTTATTTTTTCAACTCTATTCTTTTCCCGTGGAATCGCTGTATATATATATATATATATATATATATATATATATATATATATATATATATATATATATATATATATATATATATATACATATATATATATATATATATATATATATATATATATATATATATATATATATATATATACAAATCAATTTATATATATATTTATAAAATTTGCTGCTTTTACTTACAGTATATTATGAAAACCTAACCCGAAACAAAAATAATTAGTATTCATGTTAGGGTACAAGCGTATTTTGTTCAGGTAGGAACATAATGTATTTAATTAGTTAAACTGTTTATACCAGTAAGAATACAATTGTTACACCCATTTATACCTATTCATGCATTCCCTTTGGTGTTGACAGAAAATATAATATACATGCATACCCCTGCACATACCAATATTTCAAAAAAGTACCTAAAGTGCGTACCTAGTACGTATAAAAAGGATTACATTACAAAGTCATGACATCAGTTTAACAGTGTCTTTCATAAGTAGCGTAAAGTGTAAAACGATTTGAAATGGAACTCGAAACAAAGCATTGTTGTAAACCTTTTCGTGAAATCGGGAGACGGTGTTCGCCTAAACTTAGAAATTTAACTGACAAGTTAATTGAAAAACTTTTATCCATGCAGTGTACGGTCCATTTGGACACGTCATTAAGAATTTGTGATTCATGTCGGTTATATTCGTATCGTCGTAATCCTGTCGAAAGAGTGGAGCCACCAGAAAACGGTGGACATGACGAAGCACCAACCACATCACGGAACGATTTGGAGGAAATACCATCGGCAGCTTCAATTACCTCGGCAGTGACTTACCGGATTATTCCAGGATACACAACATTGAGTTATTCAATAATGGAGTTGCAGGAATACATGTGTCTCCGATATCCATTAGAGAATTTAAAAACGATAAATACCGTCGGCAAAAATTTGCCGAAATTGTAGCAGGTATTCGAAAATATCTATTCAGGTTACCACCACAAGAAGAAGTTAGCTACATTGAAAACAAAGGTTGTGGAATATGATGAAATTATTTCCAAATTGAAAGAAAAATTCATAGAACCAGATTGTTCGAGAATAGATAAAATACGTATATTAACAGTTTTGCCTAATTCGTGGACGATTCAGCAGATAACGAGCAAATTTGAAACAAACAAATACCTTGCATTACAAGCAAAAGAATTGGCAGCCGAAAATGGAGTATTGGCTACCCCCAACGACAGATCGGGGAATCGTTTGAATCCGGATATAAAGAATCAAGTGATACAATTTTTTGACGAGGACGACATCAGCAGAGCCATGCTGGGACAATGAGATTATGTCTCTGTAAACACTAATGGTAAGCGTCAACAAATTCAGAAACGGTTATTACTTTCATCACTTAGATAAGCTTTCACTCGATTTAAAGAAGTCAGTGAACATAAAATTGGATTGAGTACTTTTGCAGCATTACGACCAAAACATTGTAAATTGCTAAATGCTTCAGGTTCTCACAACGTTTGTGTTTGCGCAATTCACGAAAATATTGATTTAATGCTTCACAGTTTAAAAAAATATTCATTCAACACTGATTGTAATCAACATTTTGAGAAGTTATTGTGTAATTCATCATCAAGATCAAAATATTGTTACCTCCTTGAATGCGAAAATTGTCCCAAGCTGTCAGAATTTGAGATAAGATTTTTAAAAGAACTTGAGAAACATAACTTGTCTGAGATATCGTTCGAACAATGGATTACAACTGATAAAATTAATTTAGAAACGCTATTAAAACCTGTCGATGAATTTGTATGATTGGGCTATTAAGAGAAATCAAGAAAATTTCACAAAAATATCATTTTGCTATGTTTCACAAGAAGAATATGAAGAGGGAGCTGCAGAATGGGGTGGTAGTTATCAGCAAACAAAAATGATTCCTGGTACACAGAAATATCACTCCTTCATTCCAGTTGCAGATAACAAAATCGCTGCGAAAATATTTTCAACTGACGAAATACTGAGTTTTCATAATATTTATAGGAATGTTAGGAAATATTGTTTGTAAAAATGTAAATACAATTTATTTTAAAATAGTAGAAAAAATAAATAAATCATGTATGAACAAAAAAACTCAAAATTTTTATTTGGTAATTAAGATTCGTTAATTTCGTTAATTAAGAAGATGTTCAATCTTGTTGGTGTCAAAAAGATAGTTGTTGAAAATTTTATGTTCAATTTGAAAAAAAATACTCTTGAAGATGGACAATCACGACTAACTTTTGAAAAAGGGATATTTTCATGGAAAAAGCCATTTTTTCGACATTACTTTCAAATTATCTCGAAAACGGGTACATATAGAATGTTGCTCACCAAGCGCATTTTTGTTTAAAATCACTAGAAAAATCGTATTATATTATTAAAATATGGATATTTATGCAAAAACAATAAATTAGAAAAAAAGTGAATTTTTCTTACTTCTAAGAACTTTTTTATCTTAAGTTGCTCCATCGTAGAACAGCTTTTATTCTTGTTTTTATGACTTAAAATCTTTTTGGAAATTTTTTTATAAAAATCGTACGTTGGACAGATTTGCTAATTGATTTTTAAGTTTAATTTTTTATTATTTTGAAGAAACATATACATATTTTTGTCATAAAGTCAAATTCATTAACTACAACTTCTTCTCGGACGCAATTTTATTACAACCAACGGTTTACGAGTTATGATTTTTTGAAAAATACGCATGACAAAACACATACGCCCTTTTGAAAATAATGTCTTGAGTCAAAAAATTCCCTTAACCCGCGGAAAATCCATCGTCACCAATTCCGAAGACATGTGCAAAGTTTCATCCAAATCGGAGAGGGTCGTGCAAGATTTTGACTTTTTCCGGCTGATTTCATCTGGAAACGCAAGGCTAATATTACATCCCCTTACCCTATATCGGTTATTTAAAATGAACTTGAAAATTAAAATGGACAGAAAAATTTGGATATAATATACTGGAACTATAGTTTACCTCCACCACGATAGTTTGAAGAATACCCGATGTTCCCTGTTCCTGCTACGCGACCAACAGCCATTTCAGTTTTGACCCTTCAATGAAGTTGACTCCGTCTGAAAATATGAAATTATTATTATTGAGTATTTTTTCCCATATATATTTCCCATATATAAATGGCAGTTTTTTTAATTTCTAATGATGAAAAACAGTATAGACACGCTCTAATCAAATACGCGCAGAAAAAAATACCGTCATAACAAACATATTTCTGGTAAATCTAAACATAAACTTAGTTTATTCTGGTTGCAAACATAAACTTGCTTTATTTCGAACATATTCTATGTTTAAAACTGAATGACATCATGTTATGTTTATTTTAATCATATTAATGATAAGAATAACTGTACAAATTTTTGAAACAAGAATAAATTATTATTGTTTTTAAATAATATTTGGATTCTACTCGTTGCGTTCTAAATTTATTTGATTTATTCTACGAATCTGAGTTATGGTTTGAATGGTAACAGGTTCCAAGAATCGAGCAATTAACCTATCGATTAATTTGACGATTGGCTCATGTTGCGTACATCAAAAGCTTGCCTCGGCCTTATATTATGGAGTTGGAAGTACTCGTTCAAAATAGCCTACCCGATATATGTGCTGTTGAAATTAAAATACTTCAAATTTGATTCAAAAAGTGTTATTTTCGTTTGAACCATGCTTTCTATTTATTTAAAATAATTTTTATGTTCCAAGTTGAACATCGATATTTTTAATTTAAATGGACGGAGTTTGTATGCGCGTTGTTTTCAACTTCAAGTAAAAGAAACAAGGTAGTCGTAATTTTGCTTGACCAACTCTTCTTCCAATTCGTTTGAGAAATGGAATCGGAAATCATTAGCGGCCTCATAAAAAGTTTATACTTATTAAACTATTTACATGTTTCTGTCTATTTTTGATTACCTACGAAGCAATTTTCTTTTATTATCACGTGTATTCATGCCAGAAAAAATGCCACGGGCGACCGAAAAGTTTTCCTTTTGACATCAGGAGCAAATTTTCACCACGAAAGTGTTTTCACGAAAAGCAAATTGGCTTTTCAAACGATATATGCCGTCCCTTCCAAAACGACCCATCTTGCCCCATTGATGGTGAATCAACAATGTAGCGTATTTATTGTATGATTTAAATGAAATATGTCAATAGGCTATGTGCCTGATGCGATGGATAAGTTATAAAAGAAAACGAAAATAAAGATAACAATGTTTCAATGGGATACGGTTTAGCATAGCACGTTTGAAAGATATCCAGCATTTTACGAGTACTCATGGCCGTGATGTGTGATTCGACGTATGGCTTAGGTCGTTTGACACGAGTTTGACAACTAAGATTTAGACGAGTTTGACGATAAGATTTGATCGATTCTCTGTCAAACGGCCTAAGCCGAACGTCAAAGCCGAACGTCAAACAGAAACCGAGCTCAACCGAGACGGCCATTAGAACTCGTAAAATGCTGGATAATGTTTTGTGTAAATTAGTCAAAAGTAGCTTAATCACATTTTAGTTTACTAATTTTCTAGGAAAACGAATGGTTAAAATTATTTAATAACCATTGTTTGTAATCACTTCTACTGCAGTTACGAGCGAATAATCATACACGTTATATTTGAAATACACGAAATACAACGTAACTGACCTTACTTGCCAGAGACCAATTTTTCCCCTCCTTACTCTACATTTGGAGAGAGTAGTCTACCGCCAATATGCTTTTCTAAGCGAAAGTGGCAAGTAATCAGGAAACGTAAAAGTTCCTATGTCTCCAATTATGGTCAGCTTGCGTTCTATGTTCGGCGGTGTATCATTTGCGTTCATTCATTGTTTTTATTAGCGCTTACAAAAAAAAAAAAAAACTGAACATACAGTCATACCTTCATGTTACGTGGCTTAAGTTTAATTTTACCTTAATATAACAAAACTTTTAATTTTCCGGAGTTTTGTATAAAAATGATATGTACGAGTTATGTTTTGTTCTTTAAGTAAAAAAAAAAGGTCAATAATTTTTTAAAATACATAAATGTTTATTATTGCTCAATAATAAACGCAACAACAAAAGGTATAACAATATACTAGCGGTTTTTTTGTGCTTAGATATAACGTACACAGATAAAAAGAAACATTGAATTTTCTGCGTTATCTAATGCACATAAAGGGAATGCTAGATTTGGCAGACAATAATAGGATATTTCATGTAAATTTAAGTCAGTTTACGCCTGAATCTAGCCTGTTGTATCAAAGATTGCAAACATTGTTGTATGCAAACATTGTTTACGCCACCTTTGGCTTGGAATTAAACGAGGCGAAATTTTACGCGCTTGATAAATTTAATTATTTTTTTCTGTGTATCGAAAAAAAAATATTTACGTTATACCGAGGAATGACGGTATTAGTTATAGGTCGATATTTTTGCATTGCAACTTTATCAGTCATGCATAATTAACTGCACGATGTTATGAATGTGTACAATTGGTTTCCCTTGAATTGTTTTATGGACATTGTCTGAATTTAAAATTAGCATCAATGCATACGATCAAATGTGCTATGCACACTCCCGGATAAAAATAACCATACAATTACAATAAAATAATATGAGGTAACATTTAAATCTATTACCGACCATGAATCTTATTGTTCATGTATCAGATGAATGAAAAATGAATATTGTCATTACAATAGATCTACTATTCACCCTATATGCTAGAATTTTCAACAAATGTGAAACAATAAAATCAATAGTAATTGACTCAAATTTGTTCGGAGAAAAACTATTTTTTCTATAGTTAAGATACATAACAACGCCCTGATTCTATTGTCGATGTCGCAATTTACATTAGATTCTATTGTGGAAACAATAACTTTTATTGTCATCTTATCGTCATGAATCATAAAGTCAATTTTACATACGATTGATTCTATCGTATGGTTACAATACATTTAATTGTAAATCTATAAGAATTTTTTTACGGGCTGTCTTTGAATTATTTTCACTTGGTTTATTAAGAAACTGAGGTACATTACCTATTAGAACTAATATTAATGAGTTTACATGCTTACGATACCCTTCAGCTGTTTACTAAGCTATACGCCTGAATTTATCTCATTGTTTACCTTTCACTAATTTCAGGGTTAACCGTACCTGGATTAATACTTGTCCGAAGCTGTTTGATACGCCTAAAAATTTCAACGAAGATTTACATCGCACTTGCAGTATGTTCCGGAGCATTAACTAATAAAAAATACATTTTCACTATTTCCAGAACGACGAATCAAATGATTAGCCACTTGTGTTTCATGCATACATCGTACTTTTACCACACCTATGAGAGACGTCAAATGCGTTGGAAAACTGGGAGATAAACTGAGACGGATGCTGTGCCTGACTTGCTTTTGTTGTCCTTTCGTAATTTTGTGTATTGCGCAGTTCGATGTGTCTATCATAGCATTTATGCTGTCCCACGTTGAGAGGATATCCTGTAGTTTTTATTTTTTGTTTTTTTTTATCATGGAAGGATCACACAGCTTTTTTCTACAACTCATTTTCTTTAATCGATTAACTTCCTCGACTTTATTTGACATTAATAACAGGGTTTTGAAAATTCTGATCCGTACACTCCCGCATCACTTCACTCAATTTTTGAGTACAATTGTATGCTATATCTTTTTCTCTCATGGAAATGTTACTCAATTTTCGTTAAAAAGTGGATCAACTCAATTTTTGAGTAGATCCACTTTTTAACGAAAATTGAGTAACATTTCCGTGAGAGAAAAAGAGATAGCATACAATTGTACTCAAAAATTGAGTAAAGTGTGGCGGGAGTGTATTGTAAAAACGTTGAATCGAACTTCTTTCATTGGACGTGTTTATCCAAGTGTTTATCTGCGAGATAGGTTATGAAACAAAACTCGATCAATTTGATTGATCCATTTCAATGGTTCAGTGAAGCTTGATGCTTTGTACGTTGTATTGAAATTATTAGTTTATACAGTGATTCAAATCCGAATTCGTACACCACCACCCCAATCATTTCTTTTTCGATATGAAGGAAAACGAGTAGATTTTATGAAACTTTATTTACATATATTTAAAGTACGAAATGTGAGTTTTAATACATATAATTCGTTTTTGAAAAAATAACTATCATTCCACTTAAAATGATTAAAGTTAGAAACATATGCCAAAATTCGGGCAAATTCAAATTCGTACAGTATTATTAATATTTACGCGACTTTGGAGATTGTAATCAATTTTAAGATTTAATACTTTGTATGGTAACTCTTGCTCGTTATAACAGCTTTTAACCGTTTTGGGATGCTGTCAACGAGTTTTTTGGTGTATTCGGGAGGAATGTTTGTCCATTCTTCCATCAAGCACTTCTTAAGATCATTTTTGTTCGAAATATGATGGTTTCTCACTTGTTTATCCAAATATTCCCATAGATTTTCAATGGGATTGATGTCAGGAGATTGGGGCGGAGTATCGATAACTTTTGAGCAATTGTAAAGTAACCACGTACGAACTTTAAGTGCCTTGTGTTTTGGGTCATTGTCGTGGTAAAACTTGTACCCTTGATCTAATCCCATTTTACAGGCACTTTGTTTCAAATTCTGCTTCAAAATTTTCAAGTAAACATTTTGATCCATATTACCATCGATAAAAACCAAATTGCCTACACCTTTAGCAGACATACACCCCCATACCATCACCCCACCTCCACCATGTTTAACCGTTGCTTTTAGATTTTTCACATTCAGCTCATCATTCGGCTTCCGCCAAACGAACCTTCGACCATCTGAGCCAAATATGTTGAATTTCGACTCATCTACGAATACAACATCTTCCCAATAAGATGTTGGGGTGTTCTCGTGCTGTTTAGCAAAGTCAAATCGAAGTTTTTTATTTTTCTGGCTGATGAACGGTTTCTTCCTAGGCACCCTTGCATTAAAGTTGTTCCTTCTTAGCACATTACGGACTGTTTCCGGGCAAACCTTCACTTTATTTTGCTGATTAAGTTCTTTCGTGATGTTTCGCAGAAGATTTCGGATTTTCTCTAATTTTTCTCATCACAAAGCGTTCATCTTGCGGTGTCAGTTTTTTCTGTTCACATTTCTTGGTGCATCGACGATCCTTTTCTCCTCTAAAAATCGTTTTATGATGTACTGGACGGTTGATCTTGGTCTTTTCACCAAGTTTGATATTTCTTGGAGGGATTTTCCGTCTTTGTGGTGCGTGATGACGAGCTCTCGCTCTACAATAGCGGTATGTTTGCCTTTCCTCGCCATTGTGGCCGTAAACTACAAACATAACAAAAATCACTATGTAAATCAGCTCCGTTCCGTACTTACAGCATGTATTTACCTAACAAAGGTCAACCAACAATGAAAACCGCTGATAAATTGGAGCACTTTACCGAAAACCACGGCTGTACGAATACGGTTTTGTGTATATTTTCAGTGTTTACAAGATAAATCAACGCGCATCCGCACATTAAAGACAATTTGACAGTTATGAAATAGTACTGATGAATGGTAAAGACCACACTATTACATAGACGCATAACCTCGAAATAATAATATTGAAAACATGAATGAGAGAGAGTTGTTTAAATTCGCTACTAGTGTACGAATATGAAATTGAATCACTGTACTCCCGTTGGTTGGCATGCGGCGAACAAAAAAATGCACTTTTGGTTACTGTAATTGTGCTATTAAGATTGCTTTATAGTATAGCTTTGCAGTATAGGACGATAAACTGCTCGTACACGGTAAATCTGATAAACTTATTTTATGACTATATATTGCACATTTTCAAGATCATAGTTTATACGTCAAAAAGTTACTAGTTTTTATCACAGGACTGAAGCGACTGTCATCCACGAACAACAATCGTGAAGCCGAAAATTTGGTGCTACATGTGGTGCAAATTTGACAGCTCGGTTTTCTTGAAGGCTGTAGGCAGCAAACACAATATACGCGGAGGAAGTTGGCGTAATTTTCGTTAATTTGATTCGAGAATAAAGTCTTCCTTGTTGTAATTAGTGCATCGATTATCACAACGATAGTATTTTTTCATTGTTTATCAGCCAGGTATAATAATGTTTTATCTACATTACTGACACTAGTAGGTTGATAGAAGAAATATTATAAGGAATTATTATGGTTTCAGTTGAAAACCGAATTTATCGACTAGCGACAATCGATTTTACTCTCGTTCTGTACGTTATACCTAATGTCGGAAGTAGTGCGCTGTACGGCGCATCTGATGCGCCATAGAGCGCACTACTTCCGACATTAGGTATAACGTACAGAATGAGAGTAAAATCGATTGTCGCTAGTCTATAAATTCGGTTTTCAACTTAAACCATAACATAATCCACTGTGAACCGAGCTTAAAATGTTCAAATTGTCACTAGCGCCACACCAAAAGTAGCAGGCTTCAAGAACTAACGCCTGCTTCAGTCCTCTGGTTTTTATACACGTATGAAGAGTACTTTTTACGCCTTTTCAAGTATGTCAACGGCGACCGAAAAATGCGTAAAAAGAAGGCACCGCTGAGAAAAGAAAATTAACTCTTCCCGTGACTTAATACTGACGCCATTTTCAAATAAGCATTTATTTGATAAGCGCAGGGTTGAAGTTCCGGAATTCTTTTTGGCTGCCGCAGAATAAACAAATTAGGAATTATCCAATACGTTGCGTTGGGTTGGATACAGAAATTGACAGGTAAGTTAAATATTTGTTACTGTCAGTAATTACAAATGTTTTACACAGTATTATTTCATACAGGTCTTCCATGCCTTGAAGCCAAATGAAGCTAATAGGCATGCATTTTTAGGGACAAATCATTAAGCTTAGGACCGAGCTTGGGATCGATGTGCTGGTACTTCCTGAGCCAAAAACTACATCCATTGTCTTCTTAACTAAAAAATGCGTGAGTCAGTTTCTGAGCAAAACTCTAGACAGGTTTTTGTTATTTTTTTAAAATTTACAATTAATAAAAATGGATGTGTAATCTATTGATGTCTTTTTCACTTTTGAAGTTTAATTAAGGAATTGCGCTATTTTCAGCACTATTCGAGCAATATTGATTTTCCGAAATGCGTAAAAAGTACACTTCTTTTAGTTTATTAAAGGGAGTAAAAAGTATGCATGTTTTACTTTTCAAAAGGAGTAAAAAGTATGCATGTTTTACTTTTCAAAAGGAGTAAAGAGTATGCATGTTTTACTTTTGAAAAGGAGTAAAAAGTATGCATTTTTTAGTTTTGAAAAGGAGTAAAAAGTATGCACATTTTGACGTACATCCAATTTACGCTAAAGAGAGTAAATGTAATATACTCCTTTTTGGCGTAGTCCCAGTTTCCCTCGAAAGAGCATACTTTATAGTCATAAGAGCGTAAATTTATATTACCGTGTATGCCTTCTAGTTTATTTTTTACAGCATACCTTTGATTTATGGTTGAATAATTCAAATAAAGTAATCCATCTCTCAGCAGTTTTATCAACTGGTAGTTTGAGATGCAGATAGGAAGAAGATTTATATTTTCTTGGATTTCTATCAAAAAGAAGGAAGGTACTGCATGCAACTAAATTTTGATGTAAGAGACACGCATTCTATTTTTTAATCAAATCGCTATCGTAAGACATGGCATCAATCAAAAATTTCAAAATGTCAGTGTGGTAAACCTGTAATAAGGCCATAGACTAACTTTACCACTAGTAGAAAATCTTATGTACAATTTGAAAAAAATACTTTTGCAGATGGACAATCACGACTAACATTTGAAAAAGGAATATTTTCATGGAAAAAGCCATTTTTTTGACATTAATTTCAAATTATCTCGAAAACGGACAAATTTAGAATGTTGCTCACCAAGCGCATTTTGGTTTAAAATCACTAGAAAAATCGTATTATATTATTAAAATATGGTTATTAATGCAACAACAACAAATTAGAAAAAAATTGAGTTTTTCTGACTCCTAAGAACTTTTTTATCTCAAGTTGCTCCATCGTAGAACAACTTTTATTCTTGTTTTTATGACTCAAAGCCTTTTTGGAAAAAAAAATTATAAAAATCGTACGTTGGACAAATTTGCTAATTGATTTTTAAGTTTAATTTTTGATTTTATTGAAGAAAAAACTTTTGTTTTTACAGTGTACATATTTTTGTTATAAAGTCAAATTAATTAACTACAACTTCTTCTCAGACGCAATTTTATTACAACCAACGGTTTTCGAGTTATGATTTTTTGAAAAATTCACATGAAAAAACACATACGCCCTTTTGAAAAATTTGTCTTGAGTTAAAAAATTCCCTTAACCGGCGGAAAATTCATCGTCACCAATTCCGAAGACATATGCAAAGTTTCATCCAAATCGGAGAGGGTCTAGTTCAGTCATTTGCTCATTTGGCAGAGAAATGCTCTATTGTTTTCGTCATAAAGATACCTCGTTTTTTGGAAGGATATTACCAACACATTATCATTGAAAATCTTCCCGTTCATGGCGAAGTTATTCTTCTTAATGCTTCATATGCCATATTAGGCGAAAATTCAACGTTCGTTACGAACGAGACCTGTAATGCAGTGAAAGGTCAGATAATTTGTGAATTACATAAAATTACAAACGTCACTTCAAACAAATGTATCCACACACTGCTGAGAGGAAACCCTAGCTATTGCCCGTTTCAAAAGTCCAATGAAATCAACGAAATCATATCCATTGAAAATAACAATATTCTTGTGAAGAATGCAATCAAACCAATGTTATTGGAAAACAATTGCAGTTATGGGCCTAAAAGCTTAAGAGGCTCATTTCTGATCATCTATTATAATTGCTCCATTAAAATTGATGGTACGATTTTTGAAAAATACCAGTTAAGCATTCTAATTATCGCACGTATAACCGTTTCCTTTATAAGCGCTACTGTATACGCACTCAGGAAAATCTTCGCCGACAGCCACGACAATTTTGGAAGTTTGTTAACACTAAACGGAAGGAGAATGGATTGCCCGTTGAGATGTTTCTGGGTAACGAAGTCGCCACATCCGCATCGGAAAAGTGCAATTTATTTGCAACTCACTTTAGACGTGCTTTTTCTGATTCTCCTTCGTCTATACATCAAATTGCAGACGCTTGTAGAGACACACCTAGGGACGTGTGCTTCCTAAACAGCTTTGAGATCACGACCCATCAAGTAAACGCTGCAATAAATAAATTGAAAGACTCTGCATCCAGTCCTGATGGCATACCGTCATGTATCCTTAAAAAATGCAGCGAAGAGTTAATCTCCCCTCTCGTGAAACTGTTCAACATTTCATTACAGCAGCATGTATTTCCTGGAAGTTGGAAGACGTCAGTCATGTTCCCTGTGTTTCAAAAAGGAAATCGACGGAACATCGAGAATTTCAGAGGCATAACTTCGTTGTGTGCTTGTTCAAAGGTTTTCGAGATCATAATGAACGAGGTACTTTTCAACTCGTGTAAGAATTACATCTCTACGGATCAGCATGGTTTCTTTCACAAGAGATCAACCTCGACAAATCTCATACAGTTTGCCTCGTTTTGCATACGCCACATTGATGCGGGCGCACAGATCGACACTGCTTACACTGATTTCAAATCTGCTTTTGATCGAGTTGACCATGGGATACTACTTGAACGCCTACGAAGAATTGGTATCTCTGCGGACCTGGTCAGCTGGTTTGAATCATACCTTAAAAAACGTAGGCTCACCGTTAAAATAGGATCTGAATCTTCGGAAGCATTCTCAAATTCATCCGGCGTACCACAAGGAAGCAATCTTGGCCCTTTGTTATTCTCACTCTTCATTAACGAGCTTTCTACCGTACTACCATCTGGTTGCCGTGTGTTTTACGTTGATGACGTCAAAATCTTCATGGTCATCAAAACCATCCAGGACTGCCATGCACTGCAACTGTTGTTAGATCGGTTCGCTGGTTGGTGCACCCGAAACATGCTGATGTTAAGCATCCACAAATGCAACATCATTTCATTTCATCGCAAGCTCAATCCGATCACACACAATTATGCAATGAACGGCCAGCCTCTCGAACGTGTTCATCAAGTTCGTGATCTTGGTGTCACTCTGGATTCGGCACTAACGTATCGATTGCATTACGACGATATTATCAGCAAAGCGAATCGACATGGATAATATTGTCTGCCTTCGGTCTTTGTACTGTGCTCTGGTGCGGTCGATTTTGGAATCCAACTCTGTTGTTTGGTGCCCATATCAGGCAACATGGACAGCTAGGATCGAAGCAATTCAACGAAGATTCGTGAGATATGCCCTGCGTCGCCTACCGTGGCGTGACCCGTTGAACCTTCCACGATACGAAGACAGATGCAGATTGCTGGGACTACAGACATTGGACCATAGGCGAAATATTGCGCAAGCTGTTTTCGTTGCCAATACACTAACAGGTGGAATTGACTCACCGGAGCTATTAA
Source organism: Aedes japonicus (assembly GCA_034211315.2). Classification (NCBI taxonomy): domain Eukaryota; kingdom Metazoa; phylum Arthropoda; class Insecta; order Diptera; family Culicidae; genus Aedes; species Aedes japonicus. The sequence goes on along the minus strand of JASCZW010002392.1, from coordinate 27,042 downwards.
GTCAGCTCAACCTCTACGCTCCTGAACGAATGCTTCGCCAGCGGGACTTCTTGCTGCTTGAACCCCGTAATTCATTATATGGACTTCATGACCCTATCCGCTTCATGTCAGCTAGGTTCAACGTTGTGTATTTTTTATTCGACTTTAACTGTACTTTGGCAACATTCAAGCGCAGACTAACAGAATGACATACTACGAGAAGGATATTTGATGAGGATAATTGATTGACGACGAGGACTGCTCCGAACTAAGGATTTCTTATTTTATACTTTGACTATACTCTACGTTTGTAATCCTGTTTATTTTAATTATGTTTACGAATGTGCAACTAAGCAATGTTTTATATTGTATTGTATTGTTTTTTATTGTATTGTTTTGCAAAAGATACGGGGTTTTTACGCCAAATTAAAACGGCTTTTCCCCGTCATAAACAAATTCATTAAGACCACCTTAGGTCAGATGGAATATATATAATAAATAAATAAATAAATCAAACCATTGAAATATTACCCCTACAAGCTGTGGCAATCAGCAAATCTGGAACTCTTCGTACAGATACTCAATATTTGAAAGACCTTCTTCAATATGACCGTTACAAAATCGACAGCATAGAGTCAACAAACCAACTTCAAAACATAACAATATGGTCAAACCTATTATGGATAATATTGTTAGTGGCAATTTCTACCAGCCTTTACATAAATATGAGAAAAATTTGGAGTAAAATTACCGTAAAGATACTCACGAGACAACTAACGTCACTCCCGGACATTAAGATGAACCGAGACGGCTCACTCTAAGAAGGGGGGAGTTATGTGGAACCTGGATCGTGACGAAGAGAACAGATATCGCGGCGACAGAAATGGTTCCCAGCTGACCTCAGCAATCTAGGTTAGGAAACTAGGTTTCTAGATGGTAATAGTCATGGAGCTCAGCTCTGTTAGTTTTCGAGATCCGTGAAGTGTAGCTGTAGCACTAAGGGGTCATTCAAAAATGACGTCCACTCTTTAGGGGGGAGAGAGGGGGTATCAAATTTGTGACAATATGTGACAGAGGGGAGGGGGGGGGGGGGGGTTGTAAAAATGTGACATCCAACAGTTTTGCATTAGCTAATATAAATTTATCAGCGTTAATACAAAAACAAATGCGTCGAAAAGTTTGAGTGTACGGTTAATGAAAATACACACTCTACTTAGTTGTGTGAGTGCGAAAAATGGTTTACTGTTGTCATACAAGTTCTTATCGGCAATGTGCAAGAACCGCACGAGCTGTGCTTGATTCTGAAACTTCGTCGAAGTTTGGTTTTGTTGAAAATCCTATTGTGTTAATTTTTGGTGGCGTTTAATTTTGATTTGATTCAAACGCTGTTCGATGCCCCAAGTTGCACACTACGATCACAATTTGTTGTAGTAACTTGATTATGACTTAGCAAGTCATATTTATGTTATTTCAACCGAATGGTGTGTTACTAGGGGCATTTTGTAGTTTATACCCGCTGCGCAATTAACAAGCCAACCGTGGTGTGTGAATACTTGTGAGATATTAAAAACGAATCCTATTGTGAAGAAATAGAAAATCGAAAAACTGCACCATGAAAACGGAAGCTTCGAAACCGAAAGATACACAAATTGTTTTTTTAAGCCAGTGCGAACGATTGTTGAAAAATTTTCCAATAAAGATTGTTAAAAAATGTTCCAAAAATACTACCGAATATAGGAACTCCAGCCTTTCAATTCTTCACAAGCTCCTCTGGATTCGGACAAAAAAGTTCCCGCTAATTTTGCATGTCCTAAATAGGATGCAATTTCCAAAGAATTGGATATTATTAATTCCAAGATTTCCAGCCTGCTGCTTAGAGAGCGAAAAGACGCTGTCAGACCTGATCAACCGCATGAAAAAGCTAAATATGGCCCTAGAGACGAAGAAATCAAATCAGCAACGTCTCAAGATGCGGCCTGATAAAGGACGACCTCCGATCAAGAGTAACTAAGCATAGTTGCTGAAGACGTTGGTCGATCTGGGTCAGCATGGAGCGTCAACTTGGCAGAGAGCGACGTTAAGAATTTGGAGTAACATAAAAATCTTTTAAAGCAACAACAGCATTGTTAAAAAAATAAATACGTACGCGAACAAACTTTTCAGTTTGCATATTCCATTTTTAAAGCAACAAAAATATCTTAAATCTTTAAATCTTGATTTTATAGAATATGGGACAGTGCTTTAGGATAGGGGAGAGTGCGGTCAGGAGGAATCAGCTACTTTAAAAAAGTGTATAATTAACGAATCGAAAAGTGCTTGAAATTTACTTGGCAATAAAAATTATGATCTAGATTAAGTGTTGAACACAATTTCAACGTTGAAACGGTCTGGAACTTTGAATAAAGCACCATCCTTTGCGAAAAAAAATCAATATTTTTTTTATCTACCAGAAATTTTGATTCCAGGCCTGTATGGAAATCTCAAAATAGGATATTCTCTCTTTTTTGAGGTATGAAAAAATTTATGTAATTTTTTACAATTTTGCTAACTGTGATTTAAAAAATTCGCGAATTGATCGTCTTAGGAAAACATTCTTGTGGTGGAAAGTGGTTTAAATTTTCTCAGCAAGCTGAATAATAATGCAATGGCAAATTTTTTACATAAAAGTTTCTAGGGCTCAGCAAAATCGAAAAATAACATCGTCTATACCAAAATTGCCCACATATCTTGAAAATCTTTCTTGAAACCCATGTCAAGATGGGATCATTTCTTGATCTCCTGGTATGAGAGTTTCAGTGGAATTTCCCAGACTGTTCAAGGTAAATCTCGAAATTCTCTATATATTTCAAAAACAAAAAACTCACCTCTTTCAGATTGTATGGTTCTAAAATTAAATTTTGTAATCAAAAACAGTTATTTCTGTTGGAATATTCATGGTTCCATTTCTTTTTCACTTTCTTATCATATTCTTTTTCGGACTTATGAGTAATTTCAAGCTTTTTCAGAACTTTTTTCTACGAGCCATGATGTTTTGCGCATCTTCTCTACAAGAAAAAATATGAATATGCCCATATAATTTTCCATATCTCAAAAATTCAATATCGATATATCAAAATTTGCAATCGCAAAGAAGTTGGTTTGAACTTTTTGGCGATACAAACGGTGTTTTCCTGGCCCTTCCGCTGAACTGGTCGGCTTGACGTGCCGCAGGGGCTCAGTAGGGATTCCAGGACCTAAGAAGCTAAGAGTCAGTTCCATTGTGGTTATATCACATCAATTATTTTTTCCACTATAGCAGCAACACATCGATATTGTAGATATACAATTCTTTGTCATTTCAGGTCATCCAAGGAACTCCTAAGTATTTTAAAATAATTTAAAATATATTTTGTTTTTTTCGGTGGTTATGATAATTTATCTAAAATAAGTAGTGTATGAGCGGGCCCGTCTACAATTGCAGCAGGATCACAATCTGTAGATATGTGAATACATTTAAAATTGGTATTATCATTTCATACTATAACATCCCTTCGCTATTTTATCTATATTCTATGCCATTTTTACTGAAAAAAAATGTAGGAAGCATTATGTATAACAAATCCTACTCAAAAAGGCATTTCCCTTATTCACCAAAACTATATAATTTATAATCATTGCTTTCCTGTTTCCCATTATCATTTTTAGATCCAGACCAATAAAAGTTATCGGACTTTTTTTTGTCTGAATTTACTAAATCTACTAAATCTACGTTTTTGGCATTATTCATGCTTATATAAAATTTATTTCTCCTAATTGTTTGCTGTTTTCAGCTTATCGAAGACTATTAGGATATTAAAACATCTCTAATCTTTTTTTTCAGTTACAAATAAGTGGATAACAGATATATATATATATTTATATATATATATATATATATATATATATATATATATATATATACATATATATATATACATATATATAAATATATATATATATATATATATATATATATATATATAAAATATAAAAATTAATAGTCGTTGTGGTCCAACATTTCAAAAATCATAAAAAAACAAATATATTGACCATTTTAGCATATATGAGTACATTAATTATTTTAACCAATATTCTTAATAAAAACAAAAAGTAATAATCTCTTATCTATTTATAAGAAAAAAAACATTGAAAATCATACATTAATTGTTATGTTATATATTCTCCGTGCGAGGAGTAACGATTATGATGTAGAAGGAGATGTTCGCTCATCACCATGAGGCACCAAGAGTGAACAACAATGTTTTTTGGCTAGAATGAAAGATATGAAGAGAAAGTTTTGATAGCTCCGCTAGTGTGCGGCAGGCTTGGAAATATGACAGATGTTTTAGGAAAATTGAGCGAAAAGGGCATGTGTACAGTGGTACTCGAACCAACGACATTTTTGCCTAACATCCCACCCCGCATTATATTTATATCTGGCATTACATACTGGAATCAATTGTATGTTTTCTCACTGTTTCGTTCCCTTCTGGCAGATGTGCTTCAGATGATGTATGAATGTGCGTAGATTAAAAGTCAAAATGGTCCATGGTTGCCAGTAAGCATAAATGGATGGTAAAAATTGATCCATCGGTCGTTTTCAACTTATCTGCATTTAAATGAGCTGTTTCAATTGTCCAACACAAGGGCGGCTCTTAGGGGAAGTCCTTTTGACTTGAGAAAGGTGGTCACTTTCGGGACGAATTCCTCAAAAAACTCTTTAAAGGGCTCCATTGCCATCCAAGCGCTTTCGGATGCCCAGCAGTATACAGGCAAATCCTTAAGATATTTGAGTGCTCGAGGTCTGTGAGACTTTTCAATCAACACTGATGTTAATTGGAGCGACCCATCCATGTTGAATCCATGTTGCATGAATGTGATTCAATCTTTGTTGATTTGGCGTCTCTTGAAAAACAGCCAACTTTCGTCAGCATTTGACAAGGAGACAAATCTTCCTCCCGAATCTGTGCAGTAAAGCCTTATTGTTCGACAACAGAAATATTGCTGATCAATTTTTCGGCACTAATTTTCAGTATGCAAGTACCGTTGCGTTTTATGATTGTTTCCACAGAACCACGGCTTCCGAATTCCCCTATTCCAGCCATCTGGATTTTTTTTTGCTTGAGCTTGCAGCATTTCTTGGCTTATCGGTCACTGGTACTGTCGTTTCTACAAAAAACAGATGTAGAGAGCTTCGTCAACCTGTGGGTATCGAAGATTCTTAGAACGCTTTCGTTTTGTTATAAATTGAAAACAAAACATGTTGAATTGTTTTTATGGAATAACATTTAATAATGTGTACCTCCTTGTTAGCCAATTTTTTTTGAGAATTTTGGAAACTTTCACAGATAAAAAGAAACATTGAATTTTCTGCGTTTCTAATGCGCATAAAGGGAATGCTAGATTTTCCAGAGTATAATGGGATATTTCATGTTAATTTAAGGAAATTAGACGTCGCAGAAAGCTTAGAAATAAACAAACAACAGAACACAAATCTACTAAACAAAGTCCAAGGCAACGGTTCCACATGGCTCGTCAACTTACTACCCAAACGACATCAAACCCGACGAAGCGGAGCACCCGCTGCTACACAATAAATATGTTAGGTATAGATGAGAAAGAAGCGAGTTAGATATTAAGTACACTTGTTTTTGACTCAGGATAGGTATAAACAAACTAATAATATGATAGGTATAAACAACATAATGATAGGTAAACGTTCTGTATTTAGAAAATAGTATATATACGGCAGGTGGCGAAGGTTTTCTTTCAGTCGAGTTATTAGTAAGAGACACTGAAGAAGTCTGCACATTGTAGACGAAATACGCGTATCTGTCGAAGATAAGCAAAGGTAGTTGGAATTAAATGGAGATTACTAATTTTTCTTCTAATTTATAGTTATAACCATGTTGCCGTTCGGCTGTTTGTAACAAATTGTGTGAATTTCATTAAAAAAAAGCTACCTCACCTGAAAAATATCCATTTTTTTTCTAATGAAGGCAGTCAATACAGAAATAAGATGACTGCTTCCAATTTGTGCCACGTGTACAAGGACTTCGGTTTAATGCAGTGTGGAACTTTTTTGCCACTTGCTATGGAAAAGGGCCTTGTGACGCTTTAAGAGGCGTTCTAAAGCGAAACGCTTCAAAAGCAAGTTAACAAGGCCATCATATTACAACTGCATACGAACTTTACTCTTGGGCTGTTTCTTAAGTAGATTCCAAAATATATTACTTGTTTTTCTCGGAAAAAGATTACAATGCAATGAAAAAGAAAATAAAGAACCATTGTACTCCTGTAAAACAAATCTCTGGGACACAATCGTTTCATTACTTTAAGCCACAAAATGAAAATTACATTATCGTGAATCGGTTTTTGTTTTCAGATAAAGAAAAGTGCGTTAAATTGTTAGAATTTTGCTTTGTAATTTTTTTTTTGATGAATTATGAAAAATAAAAATAAATAATCAAATTAAATGCTGAGTTTTAATTGAAGGTAATCTGAGAAAACCCCAGCCTTGTAGTCTAAGGCTTTGAGATTTGAGCTCCAATTCCTCAATATAGCGGAGGCTGGTCCAATCCCAACTCTGTGGCCAATTCCGACCTCCCAAGATTCTCTCAGACAGCACTGGTTTGCCAAATTTTTATTGATACCAATGGAAAGCTTTCATTACACAAAGAATCTCAACGTATATTGCATTGGTGGAAGAAATTGTGTTTTTTGGACTTCAAAATTTACAATATTTGAGAAAAAAACACGCTAAAAAAATTTGTATTCTACACCCAAAAATTGAAATTGTAGCAAAAAATGCAAAATTGCAATTTTGCAGTTTTTGAAATCATATCTTGAGAAATCCGCATGATTCTGAAAAGGCAAATTTGCCCATCATGTTCCACAAAGCTTTTTATGGTATAAACAAAGCCATGCAAATGTGTGCAAGTGGTTATCGCTGTGTGCCTAGTGCCTCGACAATCGCAGCAACCGTTTGGTTTTTGTTCAACCGTCAACAACTTTCGTTATGGGTGAGACATCGATATGGTGAACAGCCAGAACGCCGGTATGCCGTATGCCTCTGTTGCTATTCCGCTGTCAAGTGTTCTATTTTTATCTGCACTCGTCATCACACTCCTATCGCCCTCTCATCAAGTCACCATGCGGTTTATGAAATAAACGAAGCCATGTAAGTGTGTGCGACCGAAATTTGCTTCATTGTTGTAACGTTGAGTGCCTCAAAAACCGAAGAAACTGTAGGACTTTTATTCCATTTACCTCAACTTGTTGTGGTGACTGGATGGTTACAATGAAGAGCCGTCATGCTGACGGTCGCGGTTCGACTCTCGGTAGCGGATGGAAATCTTTTTTTTTGTGCGCCATTGAATTTACTACTACTAATCAACTGTACAACATCACGCACACATTGAATTTTTCTAATCGAATTTATGTGTTGCTTTTTTGCCCACGACCAATGTTGCTTTCTTTCTCCAAGTTGCGATCCATTACGAGAAATGAAACCAAATCATGCGAAATTGCATTACAATCTTGCTTTTTTATTTTGGGTGTAGTTTCGGTTCGGTTCACTTAAAATGACCCTAATGTGGAATAATTCAAAATATGAGTTAAGTTTACTCAGTCGTGGTTTACGCTACAACTCAAATTCGGCATGAGTGCCTCTGCCATCTTTATGAGCACTCATGCTGAATTTGGACGCTAACGGACCATTGTGGCTCCAGTTATAGCGTAAACCATGGCTGAGTAAACCCTAGCAATGTTGGTCTCTAATTTTAAACAATTTGAGGCTGATTTATAGTTCTTATATTTAATGGGGTCAGAATTGAACCAGCCTCCCCGACTTTTGATGGGTACAATACTTCACAAATGAAACTAGATTTGTAAACATGGTTATCATGAATTTATTAGGAATAAGTTTGATACCTTCAATGAAATGATTCCAGCAGTTATTTTGAAGAGATGGAAAATTATGCTCATTCCATGTGTGGATTCGGTCCCCTTTGAGTTTCTGTTGTAACCTCACGCCGCTGGAAGTACTATGGACATTCTCGATCCACTTAGAAGCGGTGGCCATGTTCCTCGTCAGAAAAACGGACGAAGCAGAAAGTATTCCAGTCACGTTGGGTACCGTGCGCTGTATAGATTCATTTGAACTCAACAAAACGTAGGTGTTAAAGGGAAGAAGCTCCAGCTTTCAGCGTAAATTAACTGTTTGGTTACTAGAAGTTAGGTTACGGAAGTCGTAGTAGGGTCTAAGAAAAAACATTAGTTTTAATTATTTCTGCAAAATAAACATAAAGGAAATCAGACAATAAACCAACATTCACTGGAAGGAATACAAATTTAATCTTCAGGTAGATAAAATCGTCTCCACACGAAACAAAATGACAAATAAGAATTAAATGAATTAAACTGAGCAATGAAGCTCGATAGATTAGTATTTTACAATAAACTTATGTTAATTGAAAGATTGAAAGATCGAAACATTAGATTATTTGGTTTGTCACGATGACGAAAATCCTAGAGGAGGAATCGAAATCGATTTGAAACAAATGATAAACGGTAAAATGTCTTTTGGACGTATCAAATCCCACTATTCGTTGTGATAAGGTAATGCGATCTATCGTTAGCCTAGCTCTTTGACTCGGCTTATGTACCAAACATGTCATTAATTTAGCGATAATTGACAAAATTATGTAGCTATCAGGATGATCGATTTTTTTAAACACATTTTTTTTCTATATTCCCAACAATGGCTTTTTATATTACTAACGTATTGAAAATGTTGTTACTGGTAAAATTTAAATAGAAATATATGAATTTGCGGTTGTTTATTTTTCAAATACCTTATCTAAACACAAACCAAAGGAACAAACTCAGTGTAGATAAAATTATAAGATTTCATTATAGAATGGCCATAAACTATAAGGGATATAACTTAAGTGTTTTAAAGCAGTTTTATTATAGTTTGTTTTAAAAATTTTGTTGTTGGGAAGTACAAATACAGCTGGCAAATCCTTTAATCAGAATCTATATAAGAATATATATAAAAAGGGATTTCTGTCTGTCTGCCTGTCTAAACCTAATAGACTCGAAAACTACTGAACCGATCGGCGTGAAATTTTGTATGCAGGGTTTTCATACAAAATTTCACGGTTTTCGGGCAAAGGTTCTCATGATAGTTAAAGACCTTCACCTTATCTGAAAAAGGGGCGCTCCAATACAAATGAAACACTCATTTCTACATAACTCGAGAACTAATCAAGCAAAAGAAACCTAATTTACCATGTGTGAGTTTTTATAGGCAAGAAAGGTTTCTATGATGGTTTCAAATCCCTCTCCGTCCTGAAAGAGGGGGCTCCCATACAAGTGAAACACAAATTTTGCATAAGTCGAGAACTAAGTAAATAAAACCACATTTGACACGTGGGGGTTCTTGGAATCAGGATATTTATATATATTAAAATGAATTTCTGTATGACTGTCTGACCGATTTAAGTGAAAATATGTATGCAGGGATTTTTGGAGTCGGGGACGGTTCTTATGATTGGTTGAAACCGCTTCCCCCTTCTGGAAGGGGGGAGGTTTCCCATACAAATGAAACACAAATTTTTGCATAACTTGAGAACTAATCAAGCAAATGGAACCAAAATTGGTATGCGGGATTTTTTGTATGCAAGAAATGTTTCTATGGTGATTTCAAACACAAATTTCAACCAAACCTGAGAATTATCCTGGCAACTATGCCACAAACTGTGTATTGTCTGGGTAAGAAGAATGTTCTGATAGAAGTTTGAACCCCTTCTTAGCCAAAAAAAAACGTCAATTTTTGTAATGTTTATTCATTTAGCTAGTCTATATATATAAAAATGAATTGCTGTTTGCCTGTCTGTCTGTCTGAACCTTATAGAATCGAAAACTACTGAGCCGATCGGCCTTAAATGTTGTATGGACGAGTTTTTGGAACCAGGAAAGGTTCTTATGATAGTTTGAAAGCCCCTCCCCCCCCCCCCTCTAGAAAGGGGTGCTCCCATACAAATGCAATACCTATTTCTGCGTAACTCGAGAACTATTCAAGCAAAGGCATCCATATTTCGAAAATGGGAGTGTTTGAAGGCACGCAAGAATTGGTTCTATGATAGTTTGAGACCCCTCCCCTCTCTTGAAGGGGAGGCTCTCATACAAATGAAACACAAATTTCTTCATAACTCCAGAACTAATGAAGCAAATGAAACCAAATTTCGCATGTAGTGTTTTGTGAAGGCAAGGAATGTTTCTATGGTTGTTTGAGACGCCTCCTCTCTCTAGAACCAAATTTGGTATTTGAGGATCTTGGAGGCAAGACATTTTTCTACGGTGCTTTGAGACCCCTCTTCTCTCTGATAGAGGGGGGAGTGGGGTCTCCCATACAAATGAAACACAAATTTGAACCAAACATGAGAATTATCCCTACTGTTATGAAATTATGTATGCAGAGGTTTTTGGGGCCGAAAAGGTTCTTATGATCGTTTATTTTGAGATGATAAACGCCATCCCAAGCAACACAGACATGCCATAACGCTGTGCTACACAAAAAAAGTGACAGAACTTTCAAAGTAACACTGTTTATCTGGTCAAATATAACACATATCCATGTTCAACATATTTGTAACACCCTAATTTTTCGTAACACCCTCATGTCATATATCAAGCAATTTTAATGAGTTGTACCAGAAAAATGGCGTGAAGATTGAAAAAACCGGAAAAGAAAGCCAAATTTTCTTACGTAAAATTTTACGTAAAAATAACGATTTTTACGTAAAATTTTTTTCCATGTTGTTCAAAACAAACGGAGATTTTTTTTGTGATAGTTACAATGAAAAACTATTCAAAAACGCCGGAAATTTTGAAATCGGTTGAAAAAAGCCCATGTACGAGTTTTTTTTATCGCATAAAAGTACCAAAACACGTTTTTTTTTAACAATAAACCATTTTTTTAGGGTGCAACAAATATTTCTAAAACAATTTTGTTTTATGTTAAACGAGATAAACAATTTCTTCCATGTCACTTCAAATGTTCTGAATCACTGTTACACTGTGTAAATGGTTGATACAATTTGATTGTGACTTATATGAGTCGTAATTAAGTTACTTTAACCGATTTGAAACAAGTTTGTTGCTAGGGATTGTACTTCAGTATGGTTGTGACTGATAGGATTTTAGGTACGGCTCTGTCAAATCATTAAAAAAAAAATCAATAATGAATATACATAGGTCGTGTTTCTTAACAAATTGAGTAAAATGAAAGATAATGCCGTGTTAAGGATATTGAAATGTTTTTGGAATTGATAATTCTATAATCGAATAGTTTAACTAACATTAAATTATTTTGAACTTAATTTTAAACAGAAGGTACGAGCCTACTTTGTAATACAAAGTATATCATTGATATGGATGATATTACTAGAGCTTTTTGTTAGGATAAAATGATTTGTATGTTTTTATTCAACTGGATGTCAAGTTCATTTAAGAAGTTTCTTCAGAAAAATTTTCAAGATTTTTGGATGTGGTATATATTTCGGACCTTCCATCGAACAAAGAAGTAAGAATTATTGCTGACATGGATGAAATGAAGGATTTCAAATCAACAAATGTAATTAACGATCTCAAAAAGCGTATATAGGGGCGTATGTGTCCCTTGACTCTTATGCAACCAGCGATCAAATTTTCATTATAACTCATAAAGTTTTTAAGCTGTAAGCGAGATTCAACTAGTTATACACTTGCCAAGATATGTTTGATAAGACATTTGGTAGCATGTATCACTAAAAGTTACACAACTATTTTTATAATGCCATGAACTTTCCAGGGATATGGATTTAATGTCGGTCTATATGCACCAAATTGGGTCTATTCGTGGATGCAACTTCGTCCCATTCGATGGATTTATTACTAAATGCAGTCTTTGTACGGTTTTTTTTAATTCTATGAATTAATGCATTGTAAGCTGTACTGGATTTACTTAGCATTTCTCTGCCAAATGAGCAAATGACTGAATTCGACCCTCTCCGATTTCGATGAAACTTTGCACATGTCTTCGGAATTGGTGACGATGGATTTTCCGCCGGTTAAGGCTGGTTTACAGTTCGGGAAACGCGTCACGGGATTTGGGCGCCTGTGTGATTCAAATGGAGCCTGGGATTTGAATTCCGTGGCGGGAATTAAGTCTACACAAAAATTATAGTTTTCCTGAAGTGTAAACCTATTCGCGGGATTTACTCCGGGAAATAAAATTCATCTCTACACACTTCTTCTTTGGCGGGAACAAATCATTCCGATTTGTTTCCGGGCGGATTTTGAGAGTTTGAACTCGAACAGGGGAAAAATGTTAAAATGTCAGAAAGAGAGCCGAGTTCGGAAAGATTTTTTTTTCGATTTTAATTTGCTCGAAGACTTTGATAGGTTTGTCAGTTACACGGTAAGCTTCCTTTACCCATTAATGGGTTCGATTTATTATAATTGTTATTCCTCCTGTGACAAATTTTACCCATTGTACCTTAAAACTGCGTCTACCCACTTAAATGGGTAAACGCAGTTTTTTCGTAAAATGGGTAAAAAATCCACAGGAGGAATAACAATAATAATAAATCGTACCCATTAATGGGTAAAGGAAGCTTACCGTGTAGGGTAAAATTGATGAACAGCCAACCTAGGATGAAATATTGAACGAAGAAAATATAGAGTTCGTTAAAAACGGAACAAGGAGATTGACATTAAAGTTGCTCTTGGCCAAAAATTTTTAAAACATCCTTGCTTGTTATTTGGCATTACAAAACAGTTAAGATGCTATTTGCTAACAAATAAGTTGTACTATTATATCGTTCCTGAATAAATATATCAGTGTCCAGGAGTGCCGGAAGTACTGGAATGCTTTGAGGGAATCGACAACATCGTTAAAATAAATGGATGGAAATCTTTTTTTTTGTGCGCCATTGAATTTACTACTACTAATCAACTGTACAACATCACGCACACATTGAATTTTTCTAATCGAATTTATGTGTTGCTTTTTTGCCCACGACCAATGTTGCTTTCTTTCTCCAAGTTGCGATCCATTACGAGAAATGAAACCAAATCATGCGAAATTGCATTACAATCTTGCTTTTTTATTTTGGGTGTAGTTTCGGTTCGGTTCACTTAAAATGACCCTAATGTGGAATAATTCAAAATATGAGTTAAGTTTACTCAGTCGTGGTTTACGCTACAACTCAAATTCGGCATGAGTGCCTCTGCCATCTTTATGAGCACTCATGCTGAATTTGGACGCTAACGGACCATTGTGGCTCCAGTTATAGCGTAAACCATGGCTGAGTAAACCCTAGCAATGTTGGTCTCTAATTTTAAACAATTTGAGGCTGATTTATAGTTCTTATATTTAATGGGGTCAGAATTGAACCAGCCTCCCCGACTTTTGATGGGTACAATACTTCACAAATGAAACTAGATTTGTAAACATGGTTATCATGAATTTATTAGGAATAAGTTTGATACCTTCAATGAAATGATTCCAGCAGTTATTTTGAAGAGATGGAAAATTATGCTCATTCCATGTGTGGATTCGGTCCCCTTTGAGTTTCTGTTGTAACCTCACGCCGCTGGAAGTACTATGGACATTCTCGATCCACTTAGAAGCGGTGGCCATGTTCCTCGTCAGAAAAACGGACGAAGCAGAAAGTATTCCAGTCACGTTGGGTACCGTGCGCTGTATAGATTCATTTGAACTCAACAAAACGTAGGTGTTAAAGGGGAAGAAGCTCCAGCTTTCAGCGTAAATTAACTGTTTGGTTACTAGAAGTTAGGTTACGGAAGTCGTAGTAGGGTCTAAGAAAAAACATTAGTTTTAATTATTTCTGCAAAATAAACATAAAGGAAATCAGACAATAAACCAACATTCACTGGAAGGAATACAAATTTAATCTTCAGGTAGATAAAATCGTCTCCACACGAAACAAAATGACAAATAAGAATTAAATGAATTAAACTGAGCAATGAAGCTCGATAGATTAGTATTTTACAATAAACTTATGTTAATTGAAAGATTGAAAGATCGAAACATTAGATTATTTGGTTTGTCACGATGACGAAAATCCTAGAGGAGGAATCGAAATCGATTTGAAACAAATGATAAACGGTAAAATGTCTTTTGGACGTATCAAATCCCACTATTCGTTGTGATAAGGTAATGCGATCTATCGTTAGCCTAGCTCTTTGACTCGGCTTATGTACCAAACATGTCATTAATTTAGCGATAATTGACAAAATTATGTAGCTATCAGGATGATCGATTTTTTTAAACACATTTTTTTTCTATATTCCCAACAATGGCTTTTTATATTACTAACGTATTGAAAATGTTGTTACTGGTAAAATTTAAATAGAAATATATGAATTTGCGGTTGTTTATTTTTCAAATACCTTATCTAAACACAAACCAAAGGAACAAACTCAGTGTAGATAAAATTATAAGATTTCATTATAGAATGGCCATAAACTATAAGGGATATAACTTAAGTGTTTTAAAGCAGTTTTATTATAGTTTGTTTTAAAAATTTTGTTGTTGGGAAGTACAAATACAGCTGGCAAATCCTTTAATCAGAATCTATATAAGAATATATATAAAAAGGGATTTCTGTCTGTCTGCCTGTCTAAACCTAATAGACTCGAAAACTACTGAACCGATCGGCGTGAAATTTTGTATGCAGGGTTTTCATACAAAATTTCACGGTTTTCGGGCAAAGGTTCTCATGATAGTTAAAGACCTTCACCTTATCTGAAAAAGGGCGCTCCAATACAAATGAAACACTCATTTCTACATAACTCGAGAACTAATCAAGCAAAAGAAACCTAATTTACCATGTGTGAGTTTTTATAGGCAAGAAAGGTTTCTATGATGGTTTCAAATCCCTCTCCGTCCTGAAAGAGGGGCTCCCATACAAGTGAAACACAAATTTTGCATAAGTCGAGAACTAAGTAAATAAAACCACATTTGACACGTGGGGGTTCTTGGAATCAGGATATTTATATATATTAAAATGAATTTCTGTATGACTGTCTGACCGATTTAAGTGAAAATATGTATGCAGGGATTTTTGGAGTCGGGGACGGTTCTTATGATTGGTTGAAACCGCTTCCCCTTCTGGAAGGGGGAGGTTTCCCATACAAATGAAACACAAATTTTTGCATAACTTGAGAACTAATCAAGCAAATGGAACCAAAATTGGTATGCGGGATTTTTTGTATGCAAGAAATGTTTCTATGGTGATTTCAAACACAAATTTCAACCAAACCTGAGAATTATCCTGGCAACTATGCCACAAACTGTGTATTGTCTGGGTAAGAAGAATGTTCTGATAGAAGTTTGAACCCCTTCTTAGCCAAAAAAAAACGTCAATTTTTGTAATGTTTATTCATTTAGCTAGTCTATATATATAAAAATGAATTGCTGTTTGCCTGTCTGTCTGTCTGAACCTTATAGAATCGAAAACTACTGAGCCGATCGGCCTTAAATGTTGTATGGACGAGTTTTTGGAACCAGGAAAGGTTCTTATGATAGTTTGAAAGCCCCTCCCCCCCCCCCCCCCCCTCTAGAAAGGGGTGCTCCCATACAAATGCAATACCTATTTCTGCGTAACTCGAGAACTATTCAAGCAAAGGCATCCATATTTCGAAAATGGGAGTGTTTGAAGGCACGCAAGAATTGGTTCTATGATAGTTTGAGACCCCTCCCCTCTCTTGAAGGGGAGGCTCTCATACTAAATGAAACACAAATTTCTTCATAACTCCAGAACTAATGAAGCAAATGAAACCAAATTTCGCATGTAGTGTTTTGTGAAGGCAAGGAATGTTTCTATGGTTGTTTGAGACGCCTCCTCTCTCTAGAACCAAATTTGGTATTTGAGGATCTTGGAGGCAAGACATTTTTCTACGGTGCTTTGAGACCCCTCTTCTCTCTGATAGAGGGGAGTGGAGTCTCCCATACAAATGAAACACAAATTTGAACCAAACATGAGAATTATCCCTACTGTTATGAAATTATGTATGCAGAGGTTTTTGGGGCCGAAAAGGTTCTTATGATCGTTTATTTTGAGATGATAAACGCCATCCCAAGCAACACAGACATGCCATAACGCTGTGCTACACAAAAAAGTGACAGAACTTTCAAAGTAACACTGTTTATCTGGTCAAATATAACACATATCCATGTTCAACATATTTGTAACACCCTAATTTTTCGTAACACCCTCATGTCATATATCAAGCAATTTTAATGAGTTGTACCAGAAAAATGGCGTGAAGATTGAAAAAACCGGAAAAGAAAGCCAAATTTTCTTACGTAAAATTTTACGTAAAAATAACGATTTTTACGTAAAATTTTTTCCATGTTGTTCAAAACAAACGGAGATTTTTTTGTGATAGTTACAATGAAAAACTATTCAAAAACGCCGGAAATTTTGAAATCGGTTGAAAAAGCCCATGTACGAGTTTTTTTATCGCATAAAAGTACCAAAACACGTTTTTTTTAACAATAAACCATTTTTTTAGGGTGCAACAAATATTTCTAAAACAATTTTGTTTTATGTTAAACGAGATAAACAATTTCTTCCATGTCACTTCAAATGTTCTGAATCACTGTTACACTGTGTAAATGGTTGATACAATTTGATTGTGACTTATATGAGTCGTAATTAAGTTACTTTAACCGATTTGAAACAAGTTTGTTGCTAGGGATTGTACTTCAGTATGGTTGTGACTGATAGGATTTTAGGTACGGCTCTGTCAAATCATTAAAAAAAATCAATAATGAATATACATAGGTCGTGTTTCTTAACAAATTGAGTAAAATGAAAGATAATGCCGTGTTAAGGATATTGAAATGTTTTTGGAATTGATAATTCTATAATCGAATAGTTTAACTAACATTAAATTATTTTGAACTTAATTTTAAACAGAAGGTACGAGCCATACTTTGTAATACAAAGTATATCATTGATATGGATGATATTACTAGAGCTTTTTGTTAGGATAAAATGATTTGTATGTTTTTATTCAACTGGATGTCAAGTTCATTTAAGAAGTTTCTTCAGAAAAATTTTCAAGATTTTTGGATGTGGTATATATTTCGGACCTTCCATCGAACAAAGAAGTAAGAATTATTGCTGACATGGATGAAATGAAGGATTTCAAATCAACAAATGTAATTAACGATCTCAAAAAGCGTATATAGGGGCGTATGTGTCCCTTGACTCTTATGCAACCAGCGATCAAATTTTCATTATAACTCATAAAGTTTTTAAGCTGTAAGCGAGATTCAACTAGTTATACACTTGCCAAGATATGTTTGATAAGACATTTGGTAGCATGTATCACTAAAAGTTACACAACTATTTTTATAATGCCATGAACTTTCCAGGGATATGGATTTAATGTCGGTCTATATGCACCAAATTGGGTCTATTCGTGGATGCAACTTCGTCCCATTCGATGGATTTATTACTAAATGCAGTCTTTGTACGGTTTTTTTAATTCTATGAATTAATGCATTGTAAGCTGTACTGGATTTACTTAGCATTTCTCTGCCAAATGAGCAAATGACTGAATTCGACCCTCTCCGATTTCGATGAAACTTTGCACATGTCTTCGGAATTGGTGACGATGGATTTTCCGCCGGTTAAGGCTGGTTTACAGTTCGGGAAACGCGTCACGGGATTTGGGCGCCTGTGTGATTCAAATGGAGACCTGGATTTGAATTCCCGTGGCGGGAATTAAGTCTACACAAAAATTATAGTTTTCCTGAAGTGTAAACCTATTCGCGGGATTTACTCCGGGAAATAAAATTCATCTCTACACACTTCTTCTTTGGCGGGAACAAATCATTCCGATTTGTTTCCGGGCGGATTTTGAGAGTTTGAACTCGAACAGGGGAAAAATGTTAAAATGTCAGAAAGAGAGCCGAGTTCGGAAAGATTTTTTTTTCGATTTTAATTTGCTCGAAGACTTTGATAGGTTTGTCAGTTACACGGTAAGCTTCCTTTACCCATTAATGGGTTCGATTTATTATAATTGTTATTCCTCCTGTGACAAATTTTACCCATTGTACCTTAAAACTGCGTCTACCCACTTAAATGGGTAAACGCAGTTTTTCGTAAAATGGGTAAAATCCACAGGAGGAATAACAATAATAATAAATCGTACCCATTAATGGGTAAAGGAAGCTTACCGTGTAGGGTAAAATTGATGAACAGCCAACCTTGAGATGAAATATTGAACGAAGAAAATATAGAGTTCGTTAAAAACGGAACAAGGAGATTGACATTAAAGTTGCTCTTGGCCAAAAATTTTTAAAACATCCTTGCTTGTTATTTGGCATTACAAAACAGTTAAGATGCTATTTGCTAACAAATAAGTTGTACTATTATATCGTTCCTGAATAAATATATCAGTGTCCAGGAGTGCCGGAAGTACTGGAATGCTTTGAGGAATCGACAACATCGTTAAAATAAACTTATATAAAATAATTCGTGAATTTCTATCATTTATTTTGATAAAGAAAACTCCAAAGATTTGTGAGAAATCCGGTGTGGTCTTCAAAATTGTTTATTTTTCAATGCTTCCTGCAGGAAAAAACTTTACACAAACGTAAACAATACGCAAAATCTGAGACGCTGCTTTACTTGGTCACTTAGTGTGAGAATGTGGAGAAACGTTCATCTGGTCAAAATTTCCCGTGCCAAATCCCTAGGCGGAAATCCATGTGTCACAACCGCGTGAGTGCTTTTCCGAACTGCATAAACCAGCCTTTAAGGGATTTTACCTGACTCCAGGGCAAATTTTTTCAAAAGAGCGTTATGTCATTTGTCTGTGCGTATTTTTCAAAAATCACTAACTCTCGAACACGTTGCGTTGCTGTTAATTGATCACTGATAAGAAGCTGTGTTAATCGATTCGAACGAACTTTGTATACATTATTATACACAATGTAAAAAAAAATCTTTAAAAAATTCAAAAAGATCAACTAGTGATTAAATCAATTTAGTAAATCTCGTCCAACTGTACGATTTTTATAATTTTTTCTTTCGAGAAGGCCTTGTGTCATAGAAGTTAAGTAATAAAAGTCGTCTTACGTTGGAGCAACTTAGAGATAAACAAGTTCTTGAGAAGTAAGAAAAAATTCAATCTCGTTTCTAATTTGTAGTTTTCGCATAAATAACCATATTTTAAATAATATATTTTACGAATTTTTTTCAGTGCGGATTTTAAACAAAAATGCTTCTGATGAAGCAACGATTCCCAAACGTATCCGTTTTCCGAGATAATTTGAAATTAATCGCCGAAAAAATGGCTTTTCCATAAAAACATTCCCTTTTTCAAACAGTTAGTCAGGACCGTCCATCTGGGACCAAAGTATTCTTTTCAAATCAGGTACACAAAATTTTCTACAATATATCTTTTTTATTACTTTGCTAGAACACTAGACAAACGAATTTGCTGCTTTTGCCCTACAGTATATGCCGAAACCAGGCCTGAAACAAAAATAATTAGTATTCACGTTGGTGTTACAAGCGTATTTTGCACATGCGCAGAAGCTATGTACTGTATTTGATGCAGTTTGATTGCTTTATACACCAGTAAGAATACAATTGTTACGCCCATTTACTGCCTGTTCGCGCATTCCTTTGGTGTCGACAGAAAATATAGTGCCATATGCACACCCCCGCACATACCAATATTTCAAAAAAAGCACTGAGCGCGTACTCAGTACGTACACAAAAGTGTCATATTACAAAGTCATGACATCAGTTTAACAGTGTCTTTCATAAGTAGCGCAAAGTGCGTTAAACGATTTGAAATGGAACTCGAAACAAAGCATTGTTGTAAACCTTTTCGTGAAATCGAGGGACGGTGTTCACCTAAATCCTAGAAATTGTGACTGACGTACAATGGAAAACTTTTATCCATGCAGTGTTCGGTCCATTTGGACACGTCAGCCGAGAATTTGTGATTTCATGTCGGCGTTCTCTTCGTATCGTCGTAGTCCTGTCGTGAAAAAGTGTAGCAACCAGAAAACGGCTGACATGACGAAAGCACCAACCACGTCACGGAACGATTTGGGAGAGGGAATACCATCGGCAGCTTCAATGCCACTCTCGGCATCTTCTCAGGGACAGTGATCTACCGGATTATTCCAGGATACACAACAATTGAGTTCCAATAGCTGGAATTGCAGGAATAAATGTGTCTCCGATATACATTAGATAATTTTAAAACGATAATACCGCTCGGCAAAATTTGCCGAATTGCAGCAGCAGCGGCCAGAAAATATCTATTCAGCTTACCACCACAAGAAGAAGTCGAAGAGTTAGCTACATTGAAAACAAAGGTTGTGGAATATGACAAAATTATTTCAAATTGAAATAAAAATTCATGAACAGTATCGGTTCGAGGAACAGATGAAAATACGTATATTAACAGTTTTTGCCTAATTCGCACGATTCAGCAGGATATCATAAATTTGAAATAAATAAATACCTTGCATTACAAGCAAGTAAATCGCGAATACAATTGGGAATCGTTTGAACCGATATGTTAACCGCGCGCGCATACAATTTTTTGACGAGGACGACATCAGCCATGCTGGGACAAAGAGATTATGTTCTGTAAACACTAATGGGAAGCGTCAACAAATTCGGTAAAACGGCGGTTACTTTCATCATTGGAAAAATCTTTTTGCTCGACTTTAAAGAAGTCATGAACATAAAATTGGATTTAGTACTTTTGCAGCATTACGACTAAAACATTGTAAATTGCTAAATGTCATAATTCACAATTGCTCAGTTTTAAAAGCGTAATTCACGAAAATATTGATTTAATGCCTACAGCGTTTAAACAAATATTCATTCAACACTGATTGTAACTCGCCAACATTTTGAGAGGTTATTGAAAATCCATCAATGACTAAAATATTGTTACTCTCCGTGAATGCGAAAATTGTCCCACGCTGTCAGAATTTGAGATAAGATTTTTAAAAAGAACTTGAGAAATATAACTTGTCTGAGATATCGTTCGAACAATGGATTACAACTGATAGATGTAATTGCAACGCTACGCTTAAAACCTGTCGATGAATTTGTTGAATATTGAAGAGAAATTAGATAAAACTATTAGCCCCATGATTATATAAAAACAAAGCAATCTAAATTTTTAAAAGATACAAAAGTCTTCATTAAAAGAAGCGATAAAGTAGTAGTTATTATTTGCGATTTTGCAGAGAATTATTCATTTGTACTTCAGGATGCTGTTCAAAGTCATCATTGAAACAATGACCAGGCTACAATTCACCTCGTTTTTTATTTATTATATGGAGCTGTAAATGCTTAAAATCCAAGTTTTGTTGTATTACTGTAAAGTCTAAGACATACACCATGGTACAAGTATTTATTTTCTAAATTACTAACGTATTTAAATCATTCAAAATAACATAAAAAATGCTCTCTTTTATGTCTCGATGGGCCGCTTTCTCCCAATACAAAAATAGAAAATTTATGTGCTTCTTACAAGTTTTAAATATGAAACGCAACATTGATTCGAGTGGCATTTTTTTAAAAACTTCACAAGCGGTATGACCATGTGATGTAATTGGCGGCACATTAAAACGAATGGCAACAAGAGCAAGCTTGGCCAAATACAACATGAACATCCAATAACAAGGCGAAAAATCTTTGT
This sequence comes from Aedes japonicus, assembly GCA_034211315.2. Classification (NCBI taxonomy): domain Eukaryota; kingdom Metazoa; phylum Arthropoda; class Insecta; order Diptera; family Culicidae; genus Aedes; species Aedes japonicus. The sequence continues at coordinate 5,277 of JASCZW010002392.1, read as the reverse complement.
GGTGATTAAATATCAAGAGAAATCTAGAAAATTTCAATAAAAATATCATTTTTAAGCGTTTCACAAGAAGAATAAGAAGAGGAGCTGCAGAATGGGGTGGTGAAGTATCAGTAAATATAAACATTCCTGGTACACAGAAATATCACTCCTTCATTCCTGAAGAAGAGATGCCATCAAAAACGCCATGAAATACTGAGTTTTCATAATATTTATAAATGTTAGGAAATAGTGTTTGTAAAAATGTGCGACATTTTTTTACCAGTAGAAAAACAACAAATCATGTATGAACAAAAACTCAAAATTTTTATTTGGTAATTAAAATTTGTTAATTTCAGCACTACAACATGTTCAACAATTTTCTTGGTGTCAAAGGAGTAGTTGTTGAAAATTTTGCGTACAATTTGAAAAATACTTTTGCAGATGGACAATCACGACTAACTTTGAAAAAAGGGATATTTTTATGAAAAGCAATTTTTCAGACATTACTTTCAAATTATCTCTGAAAACGGGTACATAAAAGAATGTCAAACATCACCAGCCATTTTGTTTAAAAATCACTAGAAAAATCGTATTATAGTATTAAAATATGTTATTTATGCAAAACACAAATTGGAAAAAAACTTGAATTTTCTTACTTAAGAATTGTTGTTTATCTTGTTACCATCGTAAACAACTTTTATTCTTTTTCTTATGAGTCAAAGCTTTTTTGAAATTTTTTTTTTATAAAATCGTACGTTGGACAGATTTGCTAATTGATTTTTAAGTTTGAATTTTTACCAAGAAAATACGCGACGGTGTACATATATTTTTTTCACAAAGTCAAATTAAATAAATTGCAATTCTTCTCAGACGTAATTTCATTACAACTCAACGGCTTTGAGTTATGATCTTTTGAAAAATACGCATAGACAAAACACATACGCCCTCTTTGAAGAAAATGTCTTGAGTCACAAAATTCCCTTAACCCGCGGAAAATCCATCATCACCACAATTCCGAAGACATGCAATATAAGTTTCATCCAAATCGGAGAGGGTCGTGCAAGATTTTGACTTTTCCGGCTGATTTCATCTGAACGCTCTAATGGCTAACATTTTACAACACAAACTAGCAAAACTGCTCTCGAAACACTTAATTGATGTTCATTTTATGATTTACCAAAATACTAGCAATGAAAACATTATAATCTACTACAATGATTTTGTCTTATCGATTTGTGTTTTGATGAGCCACTTTCAATATTAACAACCGCAAATTCATGTATCTCCACTTAAATTTTATCAATATCAATGCGTTTTTTACTACGTTATTGATACAACAGGCCATACCAGAAAATGCAAGAAAATCAGTCCCTAACATTAAGCCCGCTTTCTTGTAAAATTTTGTTGTTATTTTGGCTATGTGAACAGTTTGCTTGGTATCGCAAAATTATTTTCTAAAATATCCAGATCAAAGACACGCTTATTGATTCAATTTTTGCTTTCACTTTAGATTACTTGAATCGTGTAGATCATCTGTTCAGCACAACGAAGAAACGAAGTATAAGTCTCAAAAGTTCAAGAAACGAAAATTACGCGGAAGTGAACAACTTCCAGAGATTTTTCTTCAAAAGGAAGTAACTTCAACAACAGAGGTTTTCTCTCGTGCCTTTCGTGTTTATTACAGCGGCCATTATAAATCTTTTGAGGATACTTTAGTACAGATAGAAACACAAACAGTGCTGGCTAGCATACTCTCTACAAATAGTTGAATGAAAAAGCGCTAACGCCGAATGGAATATGAACGAAAGAGAAAGTAATCAAAGAGAGTCTTCTCAATTGCAGATTCGCTCCTGCAATGAAAACTCTAGAAATCATAGATGACAACATTGATGTTCAATTTGTTTTGATTATATTCATCACAAGTAATAAAGCAATATGATTTTAAGATTTATCGCTAAATTTGATAATTCAAGAAAAACAAAATGGGCAATGATTTTGAAGTAATGTTTTACACCATGTGTTTTGGTATGTATGTATGGTCTCATTCCATTCTCCCAGCTATCTTCAAAAACAAAATGCTGTAACTGCATTCATCAATGCAGTTTAAAAATCATTGTTTTTAAAGTTACACAAGATGAATCAGTGAATGGAAGAGGATAAAGAAAATTAAAAAAAGTATGACAAATGATGAGAAACATTTTTGTTAATGGATCCTTCTTAGCTTTAAAAATAAATAAACTTTTAAAATCATTTTAATTATGTGTATATATGGCTGGGCAGGTACATTTCTGAAAAATGAAGCACGTAGTAGGATAATCACCGATCTAAAAACATAGCATGTTATATTAAAAATAGATCGAACACTACAACATATTCATGCCCACTTTGTGATATATATGACGGCACAAAGTTTCAAATATTCACAAGAAAAATATAAAAATATGGTCCTTGAGACCAAGTGAAAATGGCAACTTAACAGAACTGAATCTCTAGAGGGTTTGAGCTAAGGCAATGTATATTTTTCGCATCACCCAACAGTGTTACTTGTATTTACCAAACGTGTATTTTCATTAAATTATTTTTGTATGTTTCAATGAGAAATCAGTCAGTTCTCGAAAGAAATGAATTTCGTGTTCGTACGTATCAAATAAAAACGATTATTAGTTTTTCAGCAAACAAAACGAAATAATTATGAAATTTTAACACTGTTTTCATCACTGAATGAAAAGATTGAAGACGCAAAATAATGTTATAGTTTCGTTTAACCGGAATTTCACGTTCAATTGACATTGCCACATCGTTAATAGTTTTGATTGAATGACCACGTGGTTAAAAAAAAAAATTAAAATTTCAAGTAATTGTTTTATAACCAAGCAGTTAGGTTCAGCTGACATCCATTCAATAAACTATTATTATTTTGGTTGTTTCATTTATACCAGTCACGAAAAAACATCAAGATTTGTTAGTTAATTTGTCCAACGCTATCGTTTGTTCTGAACAAATTTAGGTATAATTAAACCAATTGCTTGAGATGACCAAACGAAAACGTTGGGGCCAAGCCACCATTTCTCTGTTGTTAACAATCACCTGCATTTGTTTTCTCAAGAATCAAAGGAATAATCATTTTAATATAATGTTAATGTGTAAAGTAGCAGGTATATAATACTTGCATATCCAGACTTCAGTCTTGAAGAAAAATCTTACAAATGTTAAGGCGAGCCATTCACTTCTTTTTTCAGGTTTTTTAAAAGTAAAATACAATATTTTTAGCTGCGATGAAAATTTTCACGAAAAAAAAACACACATAGATCCTACCTGGCAACACGAGGCCAGAATATGGCGTACATAGGCAATTGGCATGATGTCTAGTGCATCATTGAAGCGATTAAAGCTGAAAAGGGCCTCACTACATCGAAATTCAACGCAATATCTTTGCAATACAAACACGCCAGCATAATTTTAATGTACGGTAATGCATCACATTTCGTAAGCTAATTCAACGCTTCATTACTTCGACAACTGCTGGAATTGATGCGATTCCGCATTACTGACGCGATTTTAAAGTTGAAAAAGCAACAATGAGAATGTCAGGTTACTGGGCAGATAGTTTGAGCTGCTCAGGAATATCGAGATCCAGAGCTGATAAGAAATACACGCCGGCTGGATTTGTTCACCGCCATTCATATTACCGGTTCGCGAAGGTGGATTTCTTCAGTGTCTGTAATAATAACTGACAATGGAGATAATTGAATAAGTCTGCATGACGAGAAAGCTGAAATACGCGGCCTGTCAAGACAAGAAAAGGTAGTTGTTCTGGAATGGTGCGCATTAATTTTTCTTTCACTTCTAAACACCAACTTTACATATAAAAAGATGTCTGATTCTCAGAATGCATATTGACTGGAAATATATTCTTTTGTTAAAAACAAAAAGAAAATATGTCTATAAAAATATAATGATATCCTCGAGCAATGCTTATATCTAAAATAGTAATATATCTCTGAAAATGCACATCTTAAGATCAAGTTCATTAATATGTTTTGGACGATCAGAAACGTCTTGCCGGAACTCAAAAATAATTTTGAATCAGATTCAGATCCTCGAACAGAGAGGGCCGTTTACATAAACTTTTTTTAAAAACACTGATTACGCTTGTAGATATGGATTAATATAAATTTTGTTATTTCCATTGCCAACAAGATTTTTAATCAATACAAACATTATTTAAAATTGTATTCTCTGAACCTTTTTGCAAGATGATAATAAATCTCACTATGACTTTTCTGCTTTGTAGACTTGAACTCCAGAAATTTTTAAATGGAGAAAGAAAAATACGTTGAACTTCATGCCATTGATACGTTACTCTATAACTTTGGAGGTACATACCAGATATATAAATAGAAACAGATTCATATATAGCTTGGTAGTTTTTATGAATTAAATTCAGGGAAGTTTTTCTGATGATCTAGAACATGTATTACCACAATAGAACTTCAGGCAGATACCGAATTTCTTGATATATGATTAGTAATAAGAATTTCCAAACCTTCGAAATACGTTGAAGACCACCAAATCAAAGTGACTAAAACATACAATATTCCAAATATTATTATTTAAAATTCTGAACTCTCCAAGAATATGCACCAATTTCAAACCAGCACACCATTTACCAGATTTTAAAGTCATAAGTAGCCTCCAAGGAGTTTTGACACAAACATTCTATTTGTTACAAACAGACATAATGAATATGATGGGATTGAAGCGAAGAAATGTTTAAGAGATCATTAGATACACATGTAGTTTTAAGACATATACGCCTAGGCTTGATGATCTAGAGCATGGTATTAACTTCATCATTATTCAGTAGTACCGGAAATTTTTTCACTATTTATGCAAGTGACAAATACCACACAGCCTAAATGAATAGCATACACGGAGAAATATCATGTAATATAACGACAGTACCTTTCGTATGAAAGAAAACAATGGCCAGTAAATTCAACATGCGTATATTCGGTCTGTTTGATTTCCACTTACTATAAACATAATGCAAATTCAGATCGCAACATATTCAACATATTAGCCTAATTCTGTCATGGTGAAACACAATTTATATCAACATTAAACTTCATGGAAGGGATATTTTTCAGTTGATTCGCGACATGCACTATTACAAGAAAAATATATTTAACCGCTTGAACAAGAGTTTACGTAAGAATGCCGAAGAAGGTATTACAAATGTACAAGTAATTTTTTTATCAAGAATACTAATCAAATTAAAACCGTGAAAATTTTAAA
>JASCZW010002391.1:0-139107 GCA_034211315.2 Aedes japonicus | reverse complement strand
CATACCGTCTTTCCGTCGAACTCAAAGCCTTCGGTGCAAAACTTATCACGCGGGGCATCCCCTTATTGTCCTCCTCGACCAGGATGCGTTTGGCGAAGCATCGCCGTATAGGATCGTTTTGTCTATATCCGTAAAGTATCCCAATGAAGTTACACAGTGAGCGATTTTATCTTTTCTTCAAAACTTTTTCGTTGTTCTGGTCCCCATTTCCAAGTTTTTGTTGTCGCTACTGTCCACAGCGAAGCCGTGATGTCTGCGAAGTTTTGTATGTAGGGGCTGATAAAAGATGCTAGCCCCAAGAAACTTCGAAGTTCTGATGCTATTGTTGGACTTCTTAAGTGCTCAATGTTTCTCACTTTTTCCCTGTCAACATGAATGTCATATCCTTCAACCTCATGCCCAAGGAACTTAATGTGGGTCTTATCGAACCCACATTTGCTGAGATTCAACGTCAAGCTGTGCTTCCTCAGAATCTGCAGCACTGTTGCTACAGTCTTTCTCAACTCTTCGAAGCTTCGAGCAAATATTAGTAGGTCGTCGATATACACAATAACATTTTGCACCTTTTTCAATATTTGAACCATCTCCCGTTGAAATACTTCAGGCGCACAACTGACGCCAAACATGAGGCGCTTGAATGGGAACATGCCGTATTCAGATAGAAACGTAGTTAGGTCTCGTGACTCCGGGCTGAGCTCAAGGTGGTAGAATGCATTATTCAAATCTGACTTTGAGAAATATTTCGCACCGTGGAGTTTAACTTTCATGTCATCAATGAGTGGCATGTGAAAATATTCACGCTTAGTAGCCTTGTTGGCCGCACGCATGTTTACAACGAGTCGAAAGTCATTTTTCCCTTTTGGAACAGCCGACATACCACTGATCCAATTAGGTGCGGTGATTACTTTTTAAATTATGTCCCGTTCCTCCATTTCCGTAAGCCTTTGCCCAGCAGCTTCCCGGAATGCTGCGGGAACGTTGAAATATGCATTCCGAACCGGGGGAATTGTTCCGTCGATGCTAGACTTATCCACGACTCCCGGCATCTTTGGAAAGGTCATGCTCTTAGGAATTTGCTCACAACTGCCCACGGATGGACCTACTGCTAATAGTCCTAGATCACTAGCGGTTGATCGACCTAGTAGCGATCTATGCCCATCCCTTTTTAGTTTTTAGTACTGACGCTTTCCTTTATTTCAATCGTAGCGATTCCCATGTCGGGTTCTTGCTTCAGTACATCCCAGCCATTAACACACGTTCAAATCAGCTCCTACGTCTATCAAGAACTCGATGGGCTGAGAATGACCGACACTGCACTTAATCGAAACGTCCTGGAGTGAGAGGGCATTCAATTGCTAAAAGAAAAAAAGCACGATCAAAATAAAAAAGGCAAACCCAACTTTATTGTCCAAGCTTATGTAACTTTACATTCTACGGTTATTTTTTACCTTTTCCTTGTGTTCAGATTCACTGCAACCCTCATCTGGATTATCTTGGAGAATGTTGCTCACGTGTCTCGGACGACATGCAGCAGCGAAGTGTTACAGTTACGAGATAGAGCTGGACACGAATCGTTCCGATGAGATAAGAAGCGACATCTTGAACACCGTGCTCGTTTGCGCTTTGGATCTAATTCGCTGCGTGCCTCAAAATGTGATCGGTGTCTGACCAACGCGAAAACGTCGGCGTTATGCGACGGACCTGCTTCGCTGTCAAAAGCCTCTACGCGGGTTGCAGACTGAACAATAAAGTTTGTTTCGTGCCCGTAAGTGCCCGCTGTGCTCTAACTGCGTTCAACTTCATCTGTTGGAGGTGAGCGTGGATGCCAGGTTACTCAATATTTTCTCAAATTGGTCCATTCTAGCGTACAATACAACATTTTCCTGAGCCGTACGGCGAACAACAGATTCTTCAGTGCCGCTTACCGGAGCTGCTTCTTGCTGAGTTGGATGACTATGATCTCGGTCTCGTTGTTTTTCGCACGTTCCTTCGATCGGATGGCTCTGCATTACTCAGTGAGTGTACTGACAGAGATTCCTCAGGATCGGTAACGCTAGAGCCCCTTAACTCAGGAGACAGCTGAATTTGCTCGTCGAAATCACCTACATCCGAGTCTGTGGTATACTCGGGCGCACGAACGTATTTTTCTTCGTTGGCCATCTTAATTTCCTTGTTACGGCCTGAAATCAACAAGTGGCATCAAATCTAGGATTCCTTGAACAATAATCACTTATTAATTATTATTTTTTATGTACGCAATCCCATTGTATTGAAATAATTAACATTTTTAACGCTTGCTTTGGTTGTACGAATGGCTTATATACGTAAACAGCAAAACACACAGTCACATCCAAACTGTTGAACTATCCCATGCTAGATCTGTTTAGTCTACAGCTGCTGCACCAAATGCGATTTATGGTTGTTCTGACATACACACAGGTTTCTCTATTTGATTATTGTTGTTAAAATGCACACTACGTGGTCGTCCCGATCACATATGCAACAGTCTTCACTTTTCTCTCAAGCGGTTATCCCAACGCGCATTCTTGATAATCTTGAACACACGTACCGAGAATTAATGCATTATTTATCTTTCGGTTATCCCAACGCGCCATTTTATCTGCTATGTGGTCATCCTGATCACACTTGATATAATATTTATTTTCCTTCTAAGGTGGTTATCCCAACGCACATTTCGTGGTCATTTAAAAAAACGTACCAAACTGTGCAATATTCCTCCGGCGCTTATCCCAACGCGCCATCTTGTAGTCGTATGGGGAGCACTTCGTACAAAAACATTTCAATTTCTTTAGCGGTTATCCCAACGCGCTCAATGGTCAACTCGTTTAAACACTAGTTTACAGTGAATACACCAGCATGCGATGTCACTTCGGTTTCACTTAAACAAACTCCTCGTGGTTCTGATATTCCCGAGCAAACACCAGAATATCAATACTTGAAGAATGTGTGTGGCATGAATGCATATCAAGCACTAGCAAACAAGTTTTAAGTCTTTGGCTCCTCCGCGGTGTCCAGCAGCAAGAAACGCATTTTTATTTCAAATTTGCAACGTACAATCGAATCTTACCCCCTTCTGTTTTTTGTTACTAATGCGGATGCTTCAAGTGATTCCAAGTTAATCAACGGATATTAAATTGGATCCAGCAATTAGGGAACGTCCCTTCAAAAGTATTTAAGATTCTCCTGGAAGGATCGCCAATGTGACACACTGGCCACGGGTTTTGCTGGTAATCACTCGGAACACCTGCTCAACGGGAAACACGTCTTACCTATCTGACTACGAACGAAAAAGGACGATCTCAGTGGTTGCGTCATCTCGTCGATTGTCGGGGCGATCGTTGGCGGATACTAGTGTGCGTGTTATTGCGTGAGTTACGATTTTACAGATGGGGGTTCACAAAAAATAAAAGCCGAAACGTATAGATCCGATGTTAAAACAAGACTGATTTATTAATACAATTCTAATTGCTAAGAAACCTAATTGTCCCTAGCTACATGATGACAGTCCCACGGTCGCGGTGTCGGCTCAGCATTTTCGGGATCCCACGGTGAAATGTTTACCTTGATGTCACGTCGCTTTCTTCCCACGGAAGACGGGTGTTAACTTGACCCTCCTTAAAAATGAGGCTCCGTACGAATGGGCTCCTCTAGCGGCACGTTGACCTTGGTTTCGTCCTTCGTGGTCTTGTCCTGTTGTTTTATCCGTATGTCCACCTTAGATCCTCTAAGATGGAATAGAAAGAAAACAGCACATATGATTATAGGAGTGACCGATAGTCCTCCAAAAATTGTCCAGTGTGACCATTGGAGACTCGTGGCATTTAAACGAATCGCCTTCATTTCCTTCCTGGTTTCCATATGTAGATTATGAAGATGGTCTAAACTCAAGTTAACAACTGTTCGTTGTTTTTCAATGGAATTCCATATAACGGTAAGTAAATTGGTTTACCTGTAGTATTTTGAACTTGATGCAAAAAGGTACTGTTATCAATGGTTACCTCGCAGTTGCTGAAGGATATAAGGTAAGTTCCTGATAGGTTCCTTGTCGGTGAACCACAGTTGGTGTGTAGGGTGAAATTCTTCCGAAGATTGGTGAGAATGTGTTGATTGTCGATTAAAACGACTTCTTCCTTGGGGTTGGCAAGGTATACGCATTTCGCTGATTTTCCATTGAGAAGGTTGGGCACACATGTTGTATCGTCTGGTGTTATGTCTGTTGTCTCGAAGATCTTTGATTCCAGGCTGTGAACAATGTAGTACTTGTTTCCATGGTTAAGGTAATGGTTATTAGGAACATGGATCTGTTGATTATTAAACCATGTTGGCAGCACGAAAATCTTTCTATAAATCCTTGGATCCAATTTCGGTAACTTGATCAGAAGAGCAATATCGAAAGCGTTGGTGACTATAGAGGTGGTCGCATAGGACAATGCTTCGGCGGTGTTCCAGACTGTTATGTTTTCCCTAGCTAAATCATTTATAATTAAATCAATTTCAGATGGACTCAATACTCTTTCGTTAAGAATTCCTATTTTTGCTAACATCATTGTTTCTCTTATGTGGAATAGTTTTTCATACAAAAATTCAAGATTTAAATATATGTTCAGAGAATATAATTCAGAAGATTTAGAATTGAATAATTTGATAGATTCCTTTGTTTTGAAAAGAGCTTCTTTCATTTGTAAAGATATTTCTCTATTAATTCGAACTTGTTGATTGTTATTGCTAATAAGGCTATTAATGGAGTTATTGATAATCTTTAAGTCATTAGCATCTGGATTTCCTGCTAAATATTTCCACGCTGTACCTAAGCTATCCCATCGTCTTACTCTTCTTACAGGTACCAAATTTTTTAAGGTTGAATCAATATCATTAAATTTTGTAAGTATTAAAGTGGTAAACTGATTGCCTTCTATCTGTTTGAACTCTGATTTGAGATTCTGTATTTGATATTGAAATGAGCCTAAATTAAAATGATGTATGTAATAATTATAGTCAATTTGAATTCGTCCATGTCCTTGATGGTAGATAAACAATGGTTGGTTGTCCGTCTGTTGTACTGAAATCGTCTGCGTGTTGCTAAGTCCAACGTCTAGCACCAGAAATATCCTGAATAAGAATAAATACGAGTTAGTCCTGTCGAATTTTTAAGTCATTTTTATGTATCCTTCTGTTGTCTGATGTTGTAATGGTGCTTTTGTTTACATTTTTTATTCTGATCTTCTTGTATCGAGGAACTGTCTTTAATCTTCGCCTTGTCTTTTCAAATACGTCCTTGTCTGAGCGAATGTCACGTGGAGAAAGTTTTCTATTATGGTAGTCTAAGTCTTTTTCTTGTTTCTTTTTCAAATTTTTGTGTACTGTCTCGATTATGTGTGAGGATTTGGAGGTTGGGATGATAATTTCTAATGGCGTGAATTTTGTGCAAGAATGTATGGTGGAATTGTATTTAATAACTGACATTTCGATTAGCTGGAGTGGTTTTTCTGCGCATTTTCTGCTTTTGTAAGTCGATAAATTTCCTGTAAGGTGGAATGAAATCTTTCCACAACTCCATTCATCTCGCTTCGACCTGTAGCTACTATGTAAGGAGTAATTTTATTTTGATTGAAAAAGTTTACCAGTTCGCCAGACAGGAAAGATTTTTCGTTGTCCATCACAACGATTTCTGGTAATTTGAATTTAGATAATACTTCTTGAACAGCGGGTAAAAGATCTATAGCTGCTCTAGATTTTACAGGATGAACTTGGGCGTATTTAGAAAACTTATCGACGCACGTGAGAAAGATCAATTTTTCTATAAACATTATATCGATGTGTACAATTTGGAAAGGTGAATTTGGAATAGGTGTTTTTGAAGAGGATAACGAATAGGATTTCTATCGTATTTGTTTTCCTGGCACAATTGGCAATTATTAAGAAATTCGCGAAGTTTTTTGCTCAATTGTGGAAAATAAAATTTCCGTAAGATTTGAATTTTATTTTCCTCTAGTCCGCGATGAGCTCGATAATGCTCTGTTTTGATAATATCCCATTGCGTATGATCGTCCGGAACGTCAATAAGTAAATTTTGAGTAAAACGAATCTTTAACAGATTTTCCCGACCGAAATGTTTTTTATAAACTTCTTGAATTTGTCCCATTATGTTTTCATCTGTTAATAAACCGTTTAATTTACTTGGGTTAACGTGAGTCTTCAAAACCTGTAAAATAGAATTGTCATTAATATTTTGCATATAAATTGTTAATCGGGTGTAATTTGGAAATGGATGAGATACTTCTATCTTATCAGGACCTTTTTAATGATGAGTTGATGTTGGAAGACGTTTAATGGTGATTCTGTAGAAATTATGTACATATCAGCACTAGTGTCTGCTGAATGTTGAGTTCCAGTCATTGACAAAACAATTCGACTAAGTGCGTCGGCCACAACATTAGACTTACCAGGTTTATATTCAATCTGGTAATCGTGCTCCTCTAAGTACGATTTCCAACGCTTCAGTTTAGCGTTCGTATTTTTAGGTGAGAGAGAAAACGTCAAAGGCTGGTGGTCTGTTAAAATTTTAAAGCTTGTCCCATACAAATAATTTCGGAATGTCTGTAGTGCCCAAAAGATTGCAAGCATTTCTTTTTCTGGCACGGAATACTTTTCTTCTGATTTTGATAAGCTCCTTGATGCAAAGTGGATAGGTTTGTCTTTTCCATTTTCACCTTGGGATAGTACCGCTCCTATGGCAAAGTCCGAGGCGTCGGTAGTCAATAAAAATGGTTTGCTATAGTCTGGGTATATTAAAATATCCGAGGACGATAGCAAACTTTTCATTCTTTGAAAACAATTTTGTTCACATTCTGTAAATTTAATTTTTTATTCGAATGGCATCCTTCCCCTCTTAAAAGGTTGGTAAGAGGTTTTGCGATTTTTGCGAAGTCTTTTACGAACCTTCTATAGTAGCCCATCATTCCTAAGAATGATCTTAGCTCTTTGATAGTTCTAGGTTCAGGATAACGTTCTATAGTCTCTATTTTCTTAATATTTGGTTTAAGGCCTTCAGATGTGATAACATATCCAAGAAATTCAATTTCTTTATGTAAAAATTCCGATTTGTCCAGCTGAATCTTTAAATTCGCTTTATTCAATGCTGTTAGAACTACTTCAAGATTATGAAGTACTTCTTCCAAAGATTTTCCAAAAATAATTACGTCGTCAATATAAACGTAACATATTTTGCCAATGTATTCTCGCAATACGTCATCGATCGCTCTTTGAAATATTGCGGGAGCATTTTTTAAACCAAATGGCATACGAGTAAACTCATATTTGCCATTGTTGATAGAAAAAGCAGTTTTATTAATATCGCTCTCTTTCATCTTTATCTGGTGAAAACCAGACGCTAGATCGAGGGTGATGAAATATTTTTGACCTTTCAGCTGATCAATAACATAGTTGATTTCAGGCATCGGGTACCTATCCGAAATAGTTTTTTCGTTTAGCTTTCGGTAATCAATTACCATACGAAACTTTTTTCACCGGAGGCGTCGGATTTTTTGGGACAATCCACACTGGGGATGTCCACGCTGATCGCGATGGCCTTATGATTCCATCATGTAGAAGCTTTTCAATTTGTTTGTTTACCTCTCCAGCATATGCAGCTGGGTAAGGATAAACTTTTTGATGAATTGGCATATCATCAACTGTGTTTATGGAGCATTCAACTACTGTGCTACATGTTAGTTTAGAGTCCGGCATATAAAATACTTCTACGTGTTTGTTCAATACACTAAGCAGCTGATCTTTCTCATTCTTTGAAAGATGAGACGTACGGTATGTGTGCTCTGTCTGATTTGACTGGCAAGTTACTTGAGCTGTGTGAGGTGGATTTTGTTGAGATAGGTTATTTGAAGCGGTTCTCGCGGGCGAATATTGAAGAAGTGGAACGTTCAATGATCCGTTCCCTTTGTTTAACTGCAGCATGCTTTTTCCTAGATCAATTTTTGCGTTAAGTGCGTTTAAAATTCCTGTTCCAATTATCCCATGGAAAAATGGGTGAAAATCATGTAAGAGGAACTGGGCACAATAATTTATTTTTGGATAAAAAATCAATGTCAATTGCTGTGTCAGCATTGAACTTGCCATTAGCACTTCCGATATCGTTTGCTTTGAAACGATATGGTTTTGCAAGAGAATAATGATTAGCCAACATTGGGTGGATAAGGTTTATATTCGCACCCGTGTCGATTAGGAAGGGAAACTCACCTATATTGGTTTTCAATTTTATATATGGCATTGTTGGTATTACCAACGTGGGTGCCATTCTAAAAAATTAGCCTCTTGTGATTCAGAGGTATTTTGCTCTGGTTGAATGAATCCTGAAGCTTCTCCCGTTTCATATCCATAGGCCTCTTCATATGAGGTGTCGTCATAGGAATCTTTGTTCTGTTCGTCATAATAATAATATTGTTCATCGTCGTAACCTTCGTTGCATATGTCGTTCGAATCTAGAGGATGCGCCTGTCTTTTTGCATTATGCTGATATTGTTGGGAGGGAGGGAGTGGACGTTTAAAATTAAGCGGAGGGCGATTACTGTAATTAATTACCCTTGTTTTCAAAGTCGGATCCACTTCCATCGGTTGAGGATATTGTGGTGGATTAGGTGGGTTTGGTCTAAATGGATTGGTATGGAATGGGTTTAGTCGATTTTGATTTTGTTGATAAGGTTGTTGTGAAAACGGATTTGTTTGTGGGAAATTTTGCCGATAAGGATATGCACTTTGGAATGGTCGTCCTCTAGGAGGAAGAGCTGGTGGTAAGAATGCTCTAGGTTGTGTTGGGTATATTCTAGGAGGTAAAATTGGTGGTTCCCGGGGTTTTGGGGGTGCCTGTCCACTAAACTCGTTTTTAAATGGAGATGATCGAATATCCATGTTAGAATATTCGATACAAAAATTAAATGCTTGACTTAATGTAGTAGTTCATTTACACGGCTATAGTATGCAGTAATGGTTTCGTTCGCTGACTTTTTAATGGAGGTCAGCTGGAAATCAAGGGTTTTAATATCTCTTTGATCCTTATAGTAAAGGATCAAAGTATTTTTAATGTCTGCCCAATTGGTTTGGACATTGTTCGCGTTTAAAACGTTCGCCGCTTCTCCGTCAACTTTGCGACGAACGGTTCGCTCTAAAACGCTAATTTGTACAGGTGTTGCACCCTTTTCTCGGTATGCCCGAAAGATAGAGTCAACATCGGAAATCCAATCAATTAATTTGGTCGGATCTCCGTAGAATACTTTGATATCTTTGACAAAATCAGGAATTTTGCCAATATTGATGAATTCCTCAGTAGTTAGAGGTGCCAAGTTTTGATTAAGGGCCATGATTCTCCCAAAATATATATCGAATCTAGATTTTTTCCTATCAATGATCTTCAGTTTAAAAAACAATATTTCAATACGTTTGGTTTGATAACTCACTTTTCACTAATATGTTTCACTATTTATAAATAATAAATGGTTCACTTTAATCAATTTAAAAATTAAAATAAATGGTTAACAAAAGGTTGTCTACTTACAATAAAATTTTCATCCCTTCGTTCCGTGGGGAGAAAAGAAGCAGGCACTTCGGGAGGTTCCTGTTTGCTGATCCGCTACTGAGGGCCCTTGTGCCGATCGGGAGTTTTCCACGGTGTCTTCTTTTCTGCTTCGTTGATTGTTGATGCTGGCTCTTTGAACCAGGTTTCACTTGGCGGCTCCGGCTCCTTCAACCGGGTATGATTTTTTTTAGGATTTTTAGCACTGCACTGATATGAAGATTTCGTTAGCAGCACGGCTCTTTGAACCGTTATTTGTTGAATGGTTGTCAACTTTTCAAGATTTTCACTACCACTTGTCTTCACTTTTTAAGATTTTTCACCAACAATTCAACTTATCAATTCCACACGCGAAGGTCCCTATTCGGGCGCCAGTTACGATTTTACAGATGGGGGTTCACAAAAAATAAAAGCCGAAACGTATAGATCCGATGTTAAAACAAGACTGATTTATTAATACAATTCTAATTGCTAAGAAACCTAATTGTCCCTAGCTACATGATGACAGTCCCACGGTCGCGGTGTCGGCTCAGCATTTTCGGGATCCCACGGTGAAATGTTTACCTTGATGTCACGTCGCTTTCTTCCCACGGAAGACGGGTGTTAACTCGTGCATCAGTTAATACCATACCCTTCAGCAATATTCAAGTAAGATGGTTGCTTCACATAATGTTGTCTTTCCCATATCCCATAGCTTCCTGACATGTATGTTCATGTTCGTCAGGTACTTTTTCACTGTGTGGCCGGTTGAACTGACCTCCCGGCCAAGCGCACGTAGCGATGTAGCCTCTTTTCCCTACGGTCTTCCTCTTCAGCATCCTTTGGAGCTTCTTGTCGGGCAGGGTCGTCGGCCATCCGGAACTTTCGATGCTCTGATTGTTGTCTAATAGCGCCAAGATGTTGTAGATGCCGGAAAGGGGCGTTTCGGCGTCCACAAAGTGCCGCACGATGTCCGGTTTTGACGCGGTGGGGTGCCGTTCTTTGAACGCGCACATTTCTGAACGGAGTAGCTTCACTGTTTTTGCCATCGCAGTTAGAGTTCGACTGATAGAGCTGTCAAATTTTGTCTGCTGACTCACGGGTTACTATGATTGATGCTGCGTTGAAATAAACATTTGCATCATAGTGACGAAATGTTGACGTACATAGCCGTAAATATTAATTATTCTCAGGTCACTGAATGACTAAAATGAAATGGTTTGACACTAGGAAAAATGATCCACTTTTTGCCATTTTGGGTCATAGTAATCTAGCAATCGAATCGTAAATGGTTGGAATCTGAATAGATTCGTTTTTTGTTTATTATTTTCTTGTTTATTTTTTGTTGACAAACAAATAAGTATCGGCTCTTCATAAGTAGATTTCTTTTTCAAATTTGAACTTCGTTTGTCATTTTTTCGCATCTTTTCAGTTAAGTTTTTAAGCAAAACACACGCTTCTGAATCGGAAAAAACTTAACGAAGAATTCCTTGTTATCATTTCAAAATGCTCTTGCAATGATAAATTCAGAAGTGTTTAAGGTGATTGGTACCGTTTCAGGACGCTTAACAAATTTTACACGACCAGCAACCGTAACAAATGTGCCATTAAAACACTGTCGTCCATTGAACTGATGAAAGCAATCACATGTACTCTGCCTCTGCCCCCGATCACATTGCCTCTAGAATGGACTAATGCGATACAAATTATCGATCTCGTTCGGCTTGAACGCACCTGAAAGAAGGCCTCTTTTAATTTGGCGGCTACTGGCTTGACTTCAAATGGCGGAGGATTGTGTCATTTTGCATTAAACGAGATATTTTCAGCAATTGCAATAGAAGTCCTGTTAATTGGCAATTTATTAGTGCGATTACAAATCGTGTGAGGCTATTAGACCGAGGACTGGCCAGCAATTATCCTCGAGGCAGTCTTTCGTAAACCTTAACATGGGCAGTATAGATATCCGTACCTACGTCAAACGCACTGTTCACCGGTTCAGTAGCAGTCCAACTGACAAAACGACAATCATGCAAGGTTTCCGCCGAGACGGTAAACAAGAGTGTCGTTTAATTTAAACGGCTCGGATGGTGTTCAGCAATATCATTGCAATTTGCTTCCAAGACGTTTGTTGGCATTAAGCTTGAGATGTCTAGTATTCGGTATGTCACCGTGTTACGAGGATTTTATTCCTTTTGAAAGTAATGATTTAGAAACACACAGAATAATGTACTGAATATTGATTTTACATATCAGATATTTGTTTTTTGGATGACACACTGTATGAAACCAGCTTCCAGAGGGGCTCATAAATTGATTTTTTTTTCAAACCTAGATTCTTCGTTTTACATGGCTATCATTAACTCTCTCATTATAACCATTATTTCAAGTCAACCTACACTGTCAGCAGCCGGCGGTCTGCAAGACCGTAGAAATCAATTAAATTTACCTTTCACAAGCGCCCTCCGTTCGAGTGACAGACAAAATATGGCCAGGACCAGATTTGAGCAAGATCTGTGTGATGATCAATTCTTGTACGCAGCCAGTAAGTAATAGTTTGTTAGTTTGTCTCACCGCAATATGGTCTGCAAAAGTTCCGAATCAATGAAAATCGATGCCGACAGCGGGCTTTCGATCACGAAAACCAGAGCAAAATACCAAGCTAGGACAGATAACGATCTGTCCGTCCTACGAGTGACTCGCCATATTGATGGAAAACCTATATTTTCCAAATCGAGCAAATCTGGCGATCGAAATCGACCAAGTTATTACGGCTGATTGGATTAATACTTTGATTTTGCGTCCTATCGAGTGCGCCCTATCTTTCTCACGTTTTGGGACGTACCAAACTGAAATTTGCCGTTCGCTTCGCCTGTCTTGGATCTAGGAACTAGTTCATTGCTAAATGCTGAGCTGAACTGGAAGGATGTCGTAACACTTGGGGCAATCGATAGTTGATTGAATGCGTTTATTCAGTTTAATCGATTTATCGATTGCGCACGATAATCGACTTGAGTTTTTGCAATTCAAAACTAATTCTGCAAAACGGGTGGTGTAAAGAAAAAAAAAACTCATTTGGAAAAATCGAATCAATTTAAGGGAAGTTAATGGACCAACTATATCACGCAGTAAGGGGGGAGGAGGGGCGATTTGGAAAACGTGACAATCCATTACAAAAATTTTTAAGGTCCATACAAAAAAAAACGTGACAAGGAGGGGGTTGTCAATTTATTTTCGTAAAGATGGTTTCACTTGTTTCGTAAACAGGGATTTTGTACCTAGAACAAATGTCTCGTAAATTGTATGAAACATTCATATTGCTTGTCATCTGGTGAAATGTTATCATTTATTTTGTGCAATGCACGAGATGAATTTCCCGCCAATTGCTGCTTCTCTTCAATCGTACTCATACATGTTGGTGTTGCTGTTAGGATGGGTGAGAATTATTGATCCAAAATACCAATTAAAACGGTGTGCGGAGTTATGACTTCATTAATCATGGCCTAGTAAGATCAACCACGGATTTAATTACAGCTCTTCCCAAAAATACAGGATCGAACTTGAATGCAGATCAAGTAGGGAATGGGCACGAATATGTTGATGTGATACTCGCACTTCCACAAGAAATCACTGGGAAGTAGAATTAAATAGTCCGGTGTCCTTAATTCGACTGACGACTGACGACTGACGACTGACGAGTAAAATATTTTACTATGTTCCTGGTTTATACAAATTTTGGCATCAATTTACCCCAACAGTAAGGATGTTGATGCCTCTCACAAGTGTGGGTGGTTTATTTCAATGGAATACAAGAATACGTTGAACTATCAAATTTGAGGACCGATTTAAACTACCAGTAAGGATGCTGTTGAAACCACTCACAAATTCATACCAATAGACTATAAAATTATGTTAAAATATTGAGTTTGAGGACCGATTCAAATCAAAAAGAGGATTGCTTTTGGGGCCACTTACAATAGATGCAGAGAACTCCACGACCTCTCTCGCATGCTACAGAAAATGGAGTCTAACTCTCTCTACTCCTCTATTCCCACCTTCTCTTTCTCTCTCTGTCTGTCTCTCTCTCTCTCTCTCTCTCTCTCTCTCTCTCTCTCTCTCTGTCTCATTCTCATGATTCCGACCGCCTAGAAAATTCGAAATTTCGTGAGAATTCGAGAGAGAGAGAGAGAGTGAGAGTGAGAAAGAGAAAGAAAAGAGCGGAAGAGAAGAAGGTGGGCAGAGGGTGTGGTGATGAGACTCACGGCCATCCATTTTAACTCAGTTTTGAGTCGATTTTGACTCATTTTCGTCATTAGTAGAGTCACTCAAATTTAAGTGGATGTAACTGGTATTCACAAGTCGACAAATCAATAACATCGACCCAAATCGGATGAATGGTCTCGATTTGTCGACTTGTCAATACGTGTTTCATTTACTCAAATTTGAGTGACTTAATTTTTGACGAAAGTGAGTCAAAAACGACTCAAAACTGAGTTAAAATGGATGGCCGTGTGTCTCTTCACCACCCTCTCTCTCTCTCCACCTTCTTCTCTTACTCTCTTTTCTCTTTCTTTCTCACACTCTCTCTCTCGAATTCTCTCAAAATTTTGAATTTTCTTGGCGGTCGGAATCACGACACAAACTCCTCATTAGCACTCCACAAGCACACTAGCACCACTTAGTTACCGAATTACGCACCACATAACTTTGCTTAAGGTTCAATCATTTGAAGGTATGCGCACAGCAAAACTCGCAGAATATTATTTTTTTTATTTCTAAATCTGGAAAAAAAATTATCGTACCAACGGTTTCATTTATAATTTATTTTCATCAAAATATTATAATTTGGACTTGTTATACAGGGTGCCCAAACGTTATTCGTACACAAAAATGGTGTTGAAACTATTCTTCATTATTGGATTAAAAAACAATATGTATTGTTTGTTATAGCAATATTTTTGTAAATTACATGTTTTATTCGTTTATCTCAGAGTTACCACCTTGTGCTGAGATACACGCCTTCAAACGTTTCGGGAAGTTACCCAGTTAGTGTTCCCAAACCTTCAAAAGAGACGATTTTATATGTTCTAGTGATTTATGTGGTGCACTGTAGGCTCTTAACTCCAAGATGGACCATACCGAATAGTCCATCGGATCTAAATCCAGTGAGTTGGAAAGCCATTTATCTGTCGTTAAAAAGCTTGGGAAAATGCGTTCTCTAAGACTAACAGTCTTATTTGCTCCATTAGCCGGCGCCCAGCCAAGTTGAAAAATTAATTCATTTTTGCCGAAATATCAGTGTCAGTAATTAGCTTTTGATATACCGATTGATTCACTTTCACTCCCTTGTCTATTAAGATCAAAGGGGTTTTGCCGAGTTATTCCAATCCCAACCATGACAGAAGTGGGATGGAGACGAATAAGTCGAGTTATTAGTACACGACACTGAAGAAGTCTGCACATTGGAGACGAAATACGCGTATCTGTCAAGATAAGCAAAGGTAGTTGGAATTAAATGAAAAATACTATTTTTTCCTTTCATTTCTAGTAACAGGTATTCCACTTAATAGCTCATACTTTCCAGGATTCACGTTAAACGATGTTCTCTTTTACATGTACATGAGCACGACGTAGTAGCACGACAAAATTATCATACTCTCCATCTCCTAGAAATTCGTAACCTCAACGGCAGGCTTTGAAATTGAAAGATACAAGTTAAAAACTACAGTTCAAATGCTCTCCGCTTGTTTTTAACTTGTATCTTTCAATTTCAAAGCCTGCCGTCACGCTAAACGGAACTATCCAATACTTTCTTTTCATATCTATTTGAACTAGCAATAAATTACTGTCCACTCCTAGAGCCTCACATGTAGATGGGAAATTATCTGCTTCTGTCCAATCTCATAATGTCATTTGCCAAATATTGCTCACCATTATATGGAATATATACAAAATTAACATACCTTGAAGACCCTTGAGACAAGCGATCATTTTTAAATCCATATTCACTTTCCGACAATATTTTGAATAACACAAGGAATCCAGTAATAATTTGGTACTGTCATAATTTTCCTTCAGCAATTTCGAAAGTGATACTGGAAAAGAAGGATATTGATGAACAGTCGCCACTCTTTCGTTTCATGTTTAAGGCTTATTTCGTCAAACAAGCCACCGACACCATGACAAAAGAAAAGTCCATCCTATGTAAAAAATGATGAATAGGACTAATGCCACTTTAAATGAGTAGTAATTAGAACGTTAACAGCGAGAAACTCCCATTCTTTGAGACGTGAAACATTCCTGAAATTTTCTGCAGAACTTCCCTG
Source organism: Aedes japonicus (assembly GCA_034211315.2). Classification (NCBI taxonomy): domain Eukaryota; kingdom Metazoa; phylum Arthropoda; class Insecta; order Diptera; family Culicidae; genus Aedes; species Aedes japonicus. The sequence continues at coordinate 123,201 of JASCZW010002391.1, read as the reverse complement.
AAGTTCTCTGAAAAACATTCCTGCCGTTTTCTGAAAAACTTCCCTGAAGTTCTCCGAATAACTTCCCTGAACTTTTCCTGTTAAATTTCCCTAAAGTTCTCTGAAAGAATTCCCTGAGTTTTTCTCTTTCCATAAGTTCTGAAGTTCCCGAAGTTCTCTGAAGAACTTCACTGAAGTTCTCTGCAGAGTTTTCATGAAATTTACTTAAAAACTGTTAGATTTCACTTGCCAGATCGGCCGCTTCACTGGGGACTTTCTTTTTTCCCCCCTTCAGGCTTCAACCTGGGATTCAGGGTCTTTTATTGGCTCCGAGGGGAATTGGGCGGAAAAACCTCCTTTACGCTGCGTATCCAAGGTGGAGCAAACAAAGATAGAAAAAAAGGGATCAGAGCTTTAAAGGATAAAAACAGATTCAATATATATATTTTGTTTTACATTTCTTTTTAAGTTTATTCAAAAATTAGGAAAGGAAAAGAGGAAAAGGAAGGGAAAATTACCGGTATTTGCTGGACCGTTTTCACGCTCCACTCGGCGGAAATCTTTGGCTGGCTCCGAATTGCCACGAATATTCCGTCCGATGGACTTCACACCAGGCTTTTGCCCACTTGAAGCCGATATACTCCACTATCCTCACCACTTTACGGCTCGCACGTACTTTTCCTGCACGAAAAGTAAAAAAAAACCACGTTCAATTGCTCACTTAAATATTCTGAACGGTCTCGCACTAAAATAAACTGAATCCTTTTGATATTTTAACCTTATTAGATCTCGAACACAGTGGTGACAGCTGCTTTTATCAGCTGATTACCTATTGTAGTATGGGAGCCTTCTCTTTGACAATAAGGGTCAACTGTAAGAGCGCACAGCATTGCGCGTAACCGTCCAAACACAATGATAACGGAAACGGAACGGAAAACGGCAATTTTGACAGTTGCTGCAAATGACTTCGATATGTCCAATTAGAATCGGCTTGGATCTAGCCTGTTTTCTTTCCGACAAGCAGGCATACTCAGATCGGGCTTTTCCGTTTTGCGTTTCCGTTATCATTGTGTTTGGGCCATAACGGTTGTCACAGCAAATGAAGGAATAGGGATGTCAAGGATGGGAAATGGGTGATAAAATGCGATAATATATTCTAATTCATTCAATTTAATTCTGTTTGATCTGTTTAAAAAATTTAATTCTTATAAAAATAAAGAAATAAAATAAAAATTTAGAAAAATATTTACAAATTTATACAACTAATAAAATTACAAAATTTAAATATTTACAGTATTTACAAAATTTACAAAAAAAAAATGTAACCAATGGACAGGTTACAGAACTTCCATGAAGTTCTCTGAAGGGCTTACGCAAAATTATTGTGAAGAACTTCTCGGAAGGGCTAACACGAAGTTGTTAGAAGAATGCAACAAAAATACCCATAGGTGCACTAGCGATAAACATTCATTACATAGTTCACAGGCAGACCAGTGTCACGCAGTGAAATAATTCTGAACTATGAAGTCGACCGTCTGGAAGACCAAGATTACTAGAATTCATACATGATCTACACACTTAGATTTTTTTTACAGAAATCTGAAAAGTTTTACCGAATTCTCAACAGCTGAACGTTCGGTAATCAGATTTTACGGATTTCGGCGAAATTTTACAGATATCTGTAAAAAATTTACCGTATTTCGGTAAAATTTTACCGATATCCGTAAAATCGGATTGCCGAACGTTCAGCTGATGAGAATTCGGTAAAACTTTACAGATTGCTGTAAAATAATCTTAGTGTGTGTAGATATCAAAATACAGATATTACAGAAAGTTCACATCCACACTAGCGCCACTTAGCGGACAAATTCTTATCTAATGTGGACACCATTCAAAAAGTTCTGACCCCTCGAATATATTTTTGAAGGTGTCATCTTGCTTTATGTCAATAATCTCGAGATCCAGATTATATAGTAAGTATACATGCACTCTAGCGCCGTGGAGTGGATAATTCTGAACTGTTGAGTCGAGCATCTAGTAGCTCCTAATTTTAAACTAACTTTCCTTAAAACAGTAAATTTATACACTGTCTCGATCTCAGAATACAGGTAATACACAAAGTTCACATGTAAGCTAGTGCCACGTGGCGGACGAGTTTTGAACTAATGTTGACACCATCCCAAAGGTCTTAACCAACCAAACATCTTTGTCGAAGACACCAACTTGCTTATGTCTCTCGAGACTCAGGTTATAAAGTAAGCTTACATGCACATTAGCGCCGTGTAGTGAGATAATTCTGAAGTTTTACGCTTACCATCCTAAAGGTCTTGATCTACTGAACAATTTTGCTCAAGAAAGTAACTTCCTCTATACGAAAGATCGCGAGATATTTTCTGATGAAACAACAAAAGTCTATGCCCATGTATCATTTGAGACCTTCATCAAGGGAATCCGCGCATGTTTACATGTTTGTTTGGTTTACTGTACTTTGCTGTTTTTTTTTTGCTAAAATATGCTGCCTTTCAACACACCTTCTTCTGCAAAGTTGTTTGCTAAAGTCAAAAAAATAAAAAATAAAAAATGCTTTTGGAGCATTTACATTGAGGCTGAGGCTGTTATTTGAGTGGTTCTCAATATATATGAAAACTTCAATTTTTGACGCCAATTTGTAAAGAAAACTGCAAACCGCATGAGGTACGATATTCGGTTGTTTTGGGACACAAGCTATCAGAAACTGGCATGGAGTTCTGGGTCTCAAGACTTTTTTTTGGATTTTGTCGACCAGGCTGAGTCAAGGAAGGTGCGCTAGGTAACGAAGTTCGAAAACGAACGATGGCGAAAAGGATTGTCACATGAAGCAGATGAATCGTGGCCCGAACTTGGTTGCAACACTCAGAGTGACGGTCAAAGGCTACCTCAAGCAAAAAGGACTCTAGTAGCCCAATGATCATGTGAGGTATTTGTTTTTGTTTCCCGAATTCAACCCGAACAAGCTAGGAAAAGTTCAAATTGTTTGGGACGCAGCGGCGATCGTGGGGGGAGCCCAGGGCAACGTCAAAACCTTGATGGTTACTTGACTGCGACCAGCTTCCAGGGCTTGTCTGTATTTTTACACATATCTAGATTAACATTTGAAATGGTTGAAAGAGCCAAAATGTAAACAAAGGCGTAGTAACACTCTAAAAATAAACAGGGCGTATTTTCGTTTTTATCAATTTTCAATTCAATAAAACATATTTCTTCAAATATTTTGTGAAAAAGTTAAGCACTGCATTATTATAAAACATGTGAACACGATAAATGGTTTATTGGAGCTTTCTATCGAAAATAGGATTTCAATTTCCTAAAGGTTGTACGGAATCAAATTGCAACACTTTTTAAATGGCTGTTACTTTTTACCCGTTGGGTATTTTCTATTGAAATTTTGGATAAAATTAGTTCACTGTGTATTTGTTTACGTTGTGTAGCAGATGTGCAATCGTTGCGAATCGTTGGAGTCGGAAGAACAGCAACGGCGCAATGAAATTTCGCGCATGTACCTCGAAAATCCGGATCTTTTTCATCGTGCCATCAGCAGGAAGTTGGGAATGGTTCATTCTACTGTGTCTCGTGTTTAAATCGGTACCACGAACACTTGACCATCGATAGGAAAGAAAAAAGGGCAAAAATGGCATTAATCTCAGTGTTGTCTGCTTGAACCTACCATGAATGTCTCGTTACAATATACAGCATATGCGGCTTGTTCGCGCCAAAATCTGGACAGATTAAATTTGGAATAAGTTCAATCCAAGATGGATTTTTTATTCATTTAATTGTGCATTATTTGTCATATTAAAACTAATTACAGTTATTCAATTAGGCTGCATGAAGAAACTACGAACTTATGAGTTTTCTCCAGCCATTAAGGTCTGTCCAGACTTCTTTGCAACCGATTTAGCTGCTTTTGTCCAAGATTTTCGAATTTTTTCGGTGTCGTCTGCAATATTTGCTTCACCTTCGCGTCTTTCTGGTGGTTTCTAAGATCCGTTTTTTTGTCGCTCCTAGCCTTCCCGGCTGTCGTCAAACGCGTATCGAATAATTTAAGCACGTTATGGACAGTGCTTGCAGGAAAATCAAGCTTTTTTGCAAGTTTTCTTACCGACACCAGACGTATTTAGGGGTGTCCAGATTTTGTCGCGAACAAGCCTTACTTTCTTATTCATTTTTACAAAAGTTTGGATTGCCCATAATAATTCTCTTAGAACCAATTGTGCTCAAATTTTAGGAAAAGTGTCAGTAATAATTTGTAATTTGTAATCAGTAATTAATTTGTATAATTTGGAATCTATTAACGGAGGTGAAATCACTTATCGACACTTTGAACAACCCTAGTATCAATATGTGTTTTTTTGTCTTGATTATCGAGATTTTCAGCCTCGGACTGGTTCATCTCCCGTCGTAGTCACTCAAATACCTCTTCTGGAGTATATTTGTTACTTGGTCCGGGTTTGAAACCACTACGCCGGAGTTGCCCCCATTACCATTATGTCCCTATATCGTCAGGTTCCAAAATATGTCAAGCAGATCAGTTTTTCTCGCCTGACAAAACCAACCGGTTCCGAAGATATTTCAGGAACCCATTACGGACATTGAATAGTTTTTTGAGTATCCTGTGAATCACAGAATCATTTGTTCCCCATGCCTGAGCCTCTGGTCCAAATTTGAGTTAAAATCGCTCTACATTAACCAATTATGCGGGTGGGGGGTGGATTAGTAGTCGGGGAAGAGAGAGAAAAAGAGAAAGAGAGTTTCACCCATGGAAAAATCTGCTTTCAGGTTTCCAGTCTTCAAACGTCTGAGAAGCCCACTAAGAGCTTCTGTACTCCGTGCCTCCTCCCCTTCCAACCCTCTGTTAGGTATTACTTCGGAGAGAGACTGGGCTCCTGCACTTTTCCTCACTACAACTTTATCCGCTGTTAGCTCGCTGGTCGTCTCTTCACTTCGGCCACAGCACTGAGAGTTTTTGTGTGACGACCCGAAGACCACATGCTGTAGAATTTCCTCTACATTTGCACATTCCGGAAAGACCAGTGACGATGCCTGTCCAAACATATGTAGGAACTCCTTGAAACAACCATGTCCAGACGCCAACTATCTCAGGTAAAAGTTTTCTCCACGCTTCCTGTTCACCCAGGTCGCCAAAATCGATATGAATCTATAAGTCTATCTACCGTTTTTGGCCACACTCATCTATTTTCGCGCCCTTCTAGCTTACTTTGTCTTATATCACTCACATCCATAGCAAAGTAAAAAAACAACTGATATCAAATAAGTAACAAGTTTTGTTATCTCAGATATCATTTTGAACTTACCCGTTATAGCAAAACAAATTTAGTTATCAACATTGGAAAATGTTGTTAGTATCTGTTATCAATTTACCAGCATACTGGCGAATGCTGAATATTACCAGCAGGTGATGTATATGAAATTGAGATTCTCTCCAGAAGCACTGTCTCAGTTATCAGTGTATGAATTTGTTATCATGTTGATAACTTAAATTGAAATTATCTCAAAAACTTTGTTCATATCATAAAATTTGTTATTATCATGAACTGGATGATAATAAAACAAGTTATTATTGCGATATCCAAGGAATATTCATTTGTTATTTCTTTTGATTTTTCAATCTCTTTATTTATTCCAAATTTTACATTATTTTACATTCATATGTTATTTTAGGTGCTCCTGCAGAGTAGTTAACATTCCAACCCCAATTTATATCTAATTGTGTTAATATTATTTTTACCTTGGTCTTTAAGTATTTTTAAAGGGCGATACGGTCAAAATTCAACTCAATATCAACTTGACGTATTTCTTTCAATTTTGCATTTAAAAAACCTGAAACCCCTCATTTTGAAGGTGTGTGTGTGTGTAGAATGTTGCTCCTATTTAGATTTTGGAATTCACACTTCAGTTGTCAAAATGCCGTCCAAGCAAGAAGAGCAGCGTATCAAAATTTTGCTCGCGCATCGCGAAAATCCGAGCTACTCGCACGCAAAGTTGGCAAATCAACCGTTACAAATGTAATTAAAGTGTTTGGGGAACGTTTGTCGACAGCCAGGAAGTCTGGATCGGGGGGAAATCGAAAACCGGAAGCCGCTGAGACGACAAAGAGAGTTGCCGGTAGTTTCAAGCGAAACCCTAACCTATCTCTCCGATATGCCGCAAATAAGCTGGGTGTATCGTCTACAACCGTGCATCGAGCCAAAAAACGAGCCGGACTATCGACTTACAAGAAGGTAGTGACTCCAAATCGCGATGATAAACAAAATACGACGGCCAAAGCGCGATCCCGGAGGCTGTACACGACGATGCTGACGAAGTTTGACTGCGTGGTAATGGACGACGAAACCTACGTCAAAGCCGACTACAAGCAGCTTCCGGGACAGGAGTTTTATACGGCAAAAGGAAGGGGAAAGGTAGCAGATATTTTCAAGCACACGAAACTGTCAAAGTTCGCAAAGAAATATCTGGTTTGGCAAGCCATCTGTACCTGTGGCTTGAAAAGCAGCATTTTCATAGCTTCCGGGGCTGTCAACCAAGAAATTTACGTGAAAGAGTGTTTGCTGCCTTTCCTGAAGAAACACGGTTGTTCCGTACTGTTTTGGCCGGATTTGGCATCTTGCCATTACGGTAAAAAGGCCATGGAGTGGTACGCCGCCAACAACGTGCAGGTGGTTCCCAAGGATAAGAACCATCCCAACACGTCAGAGCTCCGCCCAATTGAGAAATACTGGGCTATTGTCAAGCGGAACCTAAAGAAGACCAAAAAAACTGCTAAGGACGAGCAGCAGTTCAAGGCAAACTGGCTTTCTGCGGCGAAGAAGGTGGACAAGGTGGCTGTACAAAATCTGATGGCAGGGGTCAAGCGTAAGGCCCGGCAATTCGGATTTGAAAAGCGGAAGCCTAACTGAATATTTTTCCTGAATTTTATACTAATTGAACTTGAAAAAGAAATTTAATTTGATTTTTTAAATAAACGATTTCACCGATTTACACGCGTTTTCCCTTGACCAAATTTTGACCGTATCACCCTTTAACAGGGGTTTTTACCTGCGTGTTAGAATAATTGTTGATTTCTTAAAACTAGTTCTTATATATAGAGAGAATTGATGATTTTTGATTAAAATATGGCTTATTTTGTTGGATATTTCTTCCAGACTTGCAACATTTGAAACTCTACGAAATTCAATAGTACTGAACCAAGGTAGCAGCTTCAAAATCTTTTTCAGAACTTTGCTCTGAATCTTTTATGTGCTTTTTTTTCTTTCGGAACTTCTCGGGAACATACAAGTGGGACTAGCCGACGGAAAACTCCCGGCCGGAGATCTGCTTGGCGTCCGCTTTGATGTACGTCTCGTCGTCCATTGTTATGCATTTTGGCTGCGGCAAACACTCACGGTTCAGCTTCCTGGCGTGGGATTTGGCCACCGTATTCTGTTTATCGGTTCGATTAGGCACCTTCCTTACCTTGAATACAGGAAGTATGACACGCTTCATCGTCTGCTGGACGAACCTGATCGAATGGTTCGGCTTGCGCTTGAAGTAATCCCTTACCATCCTTGCGTTCACGGGGTCGATTGTCTTCACTTTGATCTCCGTATAGTGTTAAGAATCACAAGCGGCTGGTTCAAGCTTTCAAGAGGAATCCCAACAGTTTAGTTCGAGATGTGGCGAAGAAACTGAATCTAACCAACATATTCGTGCAAGAAAAAAAAACGTGAAGGACTACACACGTACAAAGTCCAAAAGGCGCCTAATCGCAATGATCGGTAGCTTACGGTAGGTAAAACAGGTGCACGGAAGCTCTATACCCAGATGTTGACGAAACCACATTGCCTGGTTATGGATGACGAGACGTATGTTCCGGGGCTCCAGTTTTTCACTGCTCATCATAAATTCGATATCCATGAGGACGTAACAAAGCAGCAGATGTCAAAGTATGCCCAAAAATATATGATTTTGCAAGCAATTTGCTCGTGTGGAGAGCGGAGCACTCGATTCCGGACAACTGAAACGGTCAATGAGCAGGTGCACCTAAAGGAATGCCTCCAAAAGCGTCTATTTCCTCTTCTGAGGTCACACAATAGTCCTACGATTTCTGACCGGATTTAGCCTCGTGCCATTACTCGAAAGAAGTTTTGGAGTGGTACGAGGCTACGGAGGTCAATTTCGTGCCGAAGTATCTCAACTCTCCGAACGCAGCAGAACTGCGGCCAGTTGAAAAGTACTGGGCCATCATGAAGCAGGCACTTCGGAGCCATCGTAAGGAAGTGTAATTGGAGGAAGATATGAAGAAAAAATGGATTGCCAAGCAATAAAAAGTTGGTCCAAATGTTGTACAGGACCTTATGAGTAGAATAAAGAAGAAGGTTCATGCATTTGGATATGGAATTGAAATTGAATATAGCAAACATGGGAAAATATTCATAACATGTTTTATTTTGCTCCGTGAAAGTTTGAAGATGATTGGTTGAACGGGCGAATGTTGCCGAATATTTGTGTGTGTCGCAATTTAATTCCGTACACCCTTTATTACAATTTTTGCCTCGAGTTTTCTCGGTTTCGTGATTTTGGAATACTGCTTCTTTTCAAATGTTATTCTGGTATAAAATGTGCACACCAGTGATGCCATATGTGATGAGGTGGATCAAAAATTATTTGAAGTCAAATTGTTAGAGCAAAGAAGACGTTTGCATACGTCATAGTTGATTTTGTTTATTTTTCTTCACCAACCATAAACACATAAGAATCTAGTTTGATAACAATATTGACAAGTTTCATTTCTTCATTTTTGTGTTGTAAAAGTGTTTGGGATATTAAATGGATCAACAGTTGCTTAAATATAAGTAAACTATTTAAATGTATGCCGGAATTTGGTTTCACTTCACAATGAACGCAAGTATTTAATTAACTTAAGTTCTGCTTAAAATTTCAATCTATTGAGCATGGCTACTTTGCTTGATTGAGCCTCTTTAAGAGGCAAGCTACTAACGTCACAATCATCACAATTATCAAACGGTTAAGTATTGTTTAAAATTGAAAGAATTTTTCTTGTAAATATACACTAACTTTAAAACAATGGGAACTTATTTTTACCAAAAATTCCGTTAAGAACTAATTAAAAAATAATCTGATTTTTTTTGAAAAAATATCAACAAAAAAGTAAGCAACAATGTGTACAATCGAATAAACTGTTTCAATTATTGCGCAATGACTACTCCCTCGAATTGATAATAAGTTTTTCTAAGGTCATCACGGAAACATTATTACCAATCTGAATGACTGATCACATTGAAGAACGATCACTTTCAGTCGTTTATGAACTGGTTCTCAGTCGGTGGCATATCTATGTGTCAACTTCACTTTTCTTCCTTCCTGCCTTTACTAGTTTACAGTGGCAAAAACCCCAAACGGGCGCCAACATTCGTTAGAATAACACCAAGGGGGGAAATTTGCATACAGAGCCACTTGTTATTGTTTAAGCTGTTTCATGTCTCGCTTTTTTTCTGCATACTCGTTAATTCCATTTCAAACGAATGTGGTTGCAAGTCCCATGTCTAGACAAATCAATCCGGCAAGGCTAACTATACGGGCAGATCAACAACCAAACCGACGACGACCGGACTTACTTTTAAGGCGGAACCGACCAAAAGCGCTGATTTAAGGTCAGGACAAACTCAAACTTGCGCGCACACACACAATGACACGTGACGATGTCAAGTACGAAGGCGGTCAAAGGCACGTGAGTCATCGGCCAAGAATGATCTACTCATTAGTTGTCAATAATACTATCGATTTCCTATTTAGGCCGCTTAAACAAACTAACAATTAAAATGTACACTCAATTATAGTAGATCACCTTCCAGCACCATGAAATCGCACGGATTTTTGGCTGTTCGATGCTGGCTCGTTCGTTTTTGGTGGTTCGTTAGTTGAGGTGGGACTCAGTCGCACGTCTATCTGGTCCAGCTGTGGCGGCGTTTCTGGCACTCCCCAATCATACTCGTGAGATTCAATGTTTTGCTCGGAAGATCTATAATTGTAATGATGTTTCGACATGTAAGGCGTACAGGAGACTTCAATGATCAACAATGCGACGATTAGTACGAGCTACAGGCAAAAATAAGGATTAGAACTGAAAACATCCAGTGGAAACAAGCCACCTTACCTTCATTGTAATCGTGATCTATATCTTATATCTATTACAGCACCATACGGATTCCACGTTCAAACTGAAGGATGTAGGCAAAATTTCAAAACATTTATACTACTTCAATTAATAGACCACTTGATGATGTTATGCAAAAACACCCAACTCATCGTTACTCTTCAGTTTTTTTTTGCGCTCAAGTCAGTAGCGTTCATCTAATAGCAATGCTGCAGCTCTTGCAATGCACTACAATCCCAGAATGACCTTGCTCAACGGTCGACGCTACCCAGAAAAAATCTTCAAATGACACACGTGTATTGTGGATCGAACATCTACTCGTTATGGATCGATTTCGCGCATCATTGGCGCGAAATTAGGCCTATTTAAAAAATGAAAAGTATCGGCAAACCGTAGAATAGCTTAACTGCTAATGAATCATCATGGTTTCTCATTCCCCTACGGGATCATATTTTAAAATTCTTCAATTTCGTCCAATGAAAAAATTTCATCCTATCCTGGAATCTTGTTGAACACTGGCGCTTTCGTTGATGAATATTTACTCGAAGAAGATGAGAATGACTTATCATGTGCAGATGTTTAATTTAATTGCCGGTTTTACACTTTCGACAGAAACCCGTATTTCATCTCCAGTCATGCCAATTTGGAATCTGCGTGCTTTCAATCGAATGTATCTGAAGATTCGTTAAGTTGAGACTCAAACGTTTTGTTACGATAATGGTCAGTATTGCAGTTTAAAGGTGCAATAGGAGTTTCGTTATCTTCAATCCTTTCGAAGGAAAGTTTACACCTTGGGCTTCATACATGTCATCAAATTCTGCACAAGTTTTACCGTCAACCTCAGCGGCTACGTTTCTCCTCTTCAATATACAGATGCATTAGCATTCTTGGCCATTGCTTATTTTTTCTCTAGTACAGCTTTTTCTATTGGTTGGAATTATGGCAGTTTGGAGGAATCATCTCCTTCTCAATGACGTCTACTCCAAGTTTTCGATACCACTGCTTTGCGCTTTTACCGCATTAATAACTTCCTAAATCATGAGCATGAGCATGATTGACCGCCCGAGGTTGCTACTCCGTTATTGCCAGATCAGCTGTTATTGCACAAAGAACCAAAGGATGATACTTGGGACTAGCATACATCCTCAATGTGTAAAAACTGGTGATCTTAAACTAAGGCAATACCGGCGCCGGCCTCGTCCGAATGCAGGTCAAATAGGGAATGGGTAGGAATATGTTGACGTGATACTCGCTTTGTTGGAAGCCGAGAACACCTCTGCACTTCCACGAGAAATCACTGGGATGTTGGATAAAATGATTGGGTTGGCAGCCGGATCCGTTTTGGTAAACGGTGTGCTGAATTCAACTGACGTCGGCAGCGAATAAGATATTTAATTATGTTCCCGATTTATTCTCTGTACAGAGATGCACATTAATGCTATTCAAATTTTGGCACCGATTTAAACCAACAGTAAGGATGTTATTGAGGCCACTCACAAGTGTGGGTGGTTTATTTCAATGGAATACAAGAATATGTTAAGAACATCGAGTTTGACGACCGATTTAAACCAACAGTAGGGATGCTGTTGGGGCCACTCACAAGTGTGGGTGGTTTATTTCAGCAGAATAGAAAAAGTATTTTAAAACACCGAGTTTGAGGACCGATTTAAACCAACAGTAGGGATGCTGTTGGGGCCACACATCACAAGTGTAGGGTGGTTTATTTCAAGTGGAATACAAGAATACGTTAAGAACATCAAGTTTGACGACCGATTTAAACCAACAGCAGGGATGCTGTTGGGGCCACTCACAAGTGTGGGTGGTTTATTTCAATGGAATACAAGAATACGTTAAGAACATCAAGTTTGACGACCGATTTAAACCAACAGTAAGGATGCTGTTGGGGCCACTCACAAGTGTGGGTGGTTTATTTCAGCAGAATACAAAAGTATTTTAAAACACCGAGTTTGAGGACCGATTTAAACCAACAGTAAGGATGCTGTTGGGGCCACTCACAAGTGTGGGTGGTTTATTTCAGCAGAATACAAAAGTATTTTAAAACACCGAGTTTGAGGACCGATTTAAACCAACAGTAGGGATGCTGTTGGGGCCACTCACAAGTGTGGGTGGTTTATTTCAATGGAATAGAAGAATATGTTAAGAACATCAGAGTTTGACGACCGATTTAAACCAACAGTAGGGATGCTGTTGGGGCCACTCACAAGTGTGGGTGGTTTATTTCAGCAGAATAAAAAGTATTTTAAAACACCGAGTTTGAGGACCGATTTAAACCAACAGTAGGGATGCTATTGGGGCCACTCACAAGTGTGGGTGGTTTATTTCAATGGAATACAAGAATACGTTAAGAACATCAAGTTTGACGACCGATTTAAACCAACAGTAAGGATGCTGTTGGGGCCACTCACAAGTGTGGGTGGTTTATTTCAGCAGAATACAAAAGTATTTTAAAACACCGAGTTTGAGGACCGATTTAAACCAACAGTAAGGATGCTATTGGGGCCACTCACAAGTGTGGGTGGTTTATTTCAATGGAATACAAGAATACGTTAAGAACATCGAGTTTGAGGACCGATTTAAACCAACAGTAGGGATGCTGTTGGGGCCACTCACAAGTGTGGGTAGTTTATTTCAGCGGAATACAAAGAATATTTTAAAACACCGAGTTTGAGGACCGATTTAAACCAACAGTAGGGATGCTGTTGGGGCCACTCACAAGTGTGGGTGGTTTATTTCAGCAGAATACAAAAGTATTTTAAAACACCGAGTTTGAGGACCGATTTAAACCAACAGTAAGGATGCTATTGGGGCCACTCACAAGTGTGGGTGGTTTATTTCAATGGAATACAAGAATACGTTAAGAACACCGAGTTTGAGGACCGATTTAAACCAACAGTAAGGATGCTGTTGGGGCCACTCACAAGTGTGGGTGGTTTATTTCAACGGAATACAAGAAGTACGTTAAGAACACCGAGTTTGAGGATCGATTTAAACCAACAGTAGGGATGCTGTTGGGGCCACTCACAAGTGTGGGTGGTTTATTCAATGGATACAAGAATACGTTAAGAACATCGAGTTTAGGACCGATTTAAACCAACAGTAGGATGCTGTTGGGGCCACTCACAAGTGTGGGTGGTTTATTCAGCAGAATACGTTAAGAACACCGAGTTTGAGGACCGATTTAAACCAACAGTATGGATGCCGTTGGGGCCACACACAAGTGTGGGTGGTTTATTTCAGCAGAATACAAAAGTATTTTAAAACACCGAGTTTGAGGACCGATTTAAACCAACAGTAAGGATGCTGTTGGGGCCATTCACAAGTGTGGGTGGTTTATTTCAATGGAATACAAGAATACGCTAAGAACACCGAGTTTGAGGACCGATTTAAACCAACAGTAGGGATGCCGTTGGGGCCACTCACAAGTGTGGGTGGTTTATTTCAATGGGATACAAGAATACGTTAAGAACATCGAGTTTGAGGATCGATTTAAACCAACATTAGGGATGCTGTTGGGGCTACTCACAAGTGTGAATGGTTTGTTTCAGCAGAATACAAAAGTATTTTAAAACACCGAGTTTGACTACTGATTTAAACCAACAGTAAGGATGCTGTTGGGGCTAGTCACAAGTGTGGGTGGTTTATTTCAGTAGAATACAAAAGTATTTTAAAACACCGAGTTTGAGGCTCCGATTGAAACCAACAGTAGGGATGCTGTTGAGGCCACTCACAAGTGTGGGTGGTTTATTTCAGTGGAATACAAAATATGTTAAAACATCGAGTGTTTCGGTCTTCGGTCTTCCACGATTCAAACCAACAGCAAGGAAGCTGTTGGGGCCACTCTTCAACAGAATACAAAAATACGTAGAAACATTGAGATTGAGGACCGATTTAAACCAACAGTAGGGATGCCGTTGGGGCCACTCACAAGTGTGGGTGGTTTATTTCAATAGACCACAGAAAAACGTCAAAATTCCGAATTTGACGACCTCCGAAACAAATGAAACATCCAACCACAACACCTCCCAACAAAAACATCCAGACACAATCCTATACTACTTAGAGGCGGAATGGATTTTATTCATGGAATAGTAGATGAAGTTCAGAAGGAGAGACGAGGAGAACTCCTCGACCTCTCATATGTGACACATGTAATGAAATGTTATTAGAGAGAGGGTTATCCTGTCGAACAACGAACACGTATCATCTAGTGCACAACCATCCGGGATTTCCTGAAAAATAATATTAATAGAAACAAAGCTTCATGTGATCAGAAAACTATTGAATATTTGGAATGAAATGTGAAATAATAGGGGACATATTAAAAAAGCAAAGTATTAGAGTTAACAGGACAAGTGGACCATAAAAAATATAAAAATATAAATAAATATATATGATAATAAAAGATCTTATTCTAAATATATAAATTAATCAAACCCCAACAAACATATGCACTGACTACAAGGGCAAACAATGGAAATGATAAAAATGACAGTAGTCATTAGCAAACGTGAACTCAGCAAACAACCAGGAATAATGCACATGCCTCACAACGCGGGCTAGGGGAGTCAAAACCCACAAAACTGCAGAAATGCGCAGCTGAAAATTAAAATTATTACCAAGCAGAGGAAACGTTTACTAATATATTTATCAATTATGCCTAGATGAACCTGAAAGTACTGAAATTTGTTTCAGACAGCGAACGGTGCACAGGTTTGCGTGGACAAAACGTCAAAATACTCCACAGAGAACATGACAAATTAACAAGAGACGGGGCATTAAATAGGGAATGATTGAGAGTAGTTGTTGAATTTAGGGTTAACCTTTCTTCGGGAAGAAATTGTTTCATATGCCTCTCTCCCTTTCCGACGCAAATCCCTCCCTCCGACGCAATAAGCCGAAAACTGGAAAATCCCACTAGCGCCAGTCGATTCCAGTCTTCTTTCGTACGTTTGCACTGTGGCGCATCAAGCGCGCCGTGCAGTGCATCTGAGGTGCTACACAGCGCCCCAGATGCAACACCCTGCCACCATATGGAAAATCAGTTACATAGATCTGCGTGAGTGACTTTTTCCGGTTCCGAACTGCAATGAGAATACATACTGATCGAACAGCAAAAACGAACGAATGCAAAAACCCAGAGTAGTAGGAGAGAAAGAGACAGACAGAAAAAACACGCAAACGCCGCACGTCTGGATTTCTCCGTGTAAAAGCGCCTCCGCTCGCATGATCCGTTCATGTTTGCCAATATTTCTTTGTGCTATTTAATGTATGTTTGAATGGAGCAATACTATTTAAAACACTATACTTAGCTGAATGTTTGATCCCGTATCCAATTGGAGAAATGTGAGCAAATCACAGGTTCATAGGTTTTTTCACATTAGGTAGAACCTTATTTCTTTTTAAGTACTAACAGATACATATGGAAAATATGGCTGACAAAATCTTTTCCACTGCGATCAGAACAATGTATCTCTTTGTGTGTCGTATTTTTTTCCATAGAGAATCTTCGTTTTAAAACTATCAAGTTCAAAGCTTTCGAATACATTCCATCCAAATTGGCTCCGATACAACCGCAAGCTAGCAACACAAGAAACTTTCATTACACTACCACTACAACGACACCAGCTCTTCTTGCGTTGTTGATTCCGCTGGCATGACAACCATGACGACGGGAGCGGATGAAGAAATTTTTATTCAATTGAGGACACTTTTTTTCATTTTCACTACCTGGGCCCACGATTGAGTGAGATTTTGGATGCTCAACACTGGCACCACACTCCGAGAAACACTTCACGACGAAATTGTAGCGCATTACGGGTGACAATCAACAAAAAATTGCAAATATCACACGCGCGAACTGGTTTGCAACCATTTGGATCCACTGCGCAGCCAACTCTCTTTCACAGAAACTATTTGTACAAGCTCACTTAAAATCCGCAATAAGTTGTTCACAATTCTTCAATGCGCTTCACTCCATTTTTGATAAACTTTTTACAAATTTACAAATCAGTCGCGAGAAACAACCAAAATTGTCGACGAACTTTTAAGGCATGTACTAACGAGCACGAAATGCACACCGGAGGAGAAAAAACACGTCTTCTTCGCTCAACAGCACAGCCTACTCTCCACATTAATAACTTCCCAAATCAGGCCAAAAATTGAACGCAAATCTTGGTTTTTTAGACTATTGTATAACGTTCATACTATTGGTTTTCTAGAAATCTTCCGGCCATAGCTGCAGAGTTCCTGCCACATCAGTATCATCGGTATTGCTCACAAAAAAAAAACAACAGCAAATTTAGCAAAGGGTGTTTCGATCAAAATTTGGTCGACTTAAACTTGACACATTTCCTTTCATCGTGCATTAAAAAATATTTCACAACCCTCATGTTGAGGATGTGTGCGTGTAGCATCATGCCTCTATTTTGATTTTGAGATTAGCACTTCAGTTACCAAAATGTTGTCCTTCCTTCGACGCAGAAGCAACGCATCAAAATTTTGCACGTGCATGGCGAAAATCCAAACTACTTTCACGCAAAGTTGGCGAAATTGTTGAATGTGGCTAAATCAACTATTTTTTTATAATCTTATTAGGGCGACTTTTAACCGACAGGACTAGTTCGTCACCTCTAAACTAACTTAATCAACTAAATCAGCTGTTACCAACGTTTAAAAAGTGTCCGATGAACGTTTGTCGACAGCCAGGAAAGCTGGATCGGGGGGCAATCGAAAGCCGGAGGCCACAGCGATGACAAAAAGAGTTGCTCGTTGTTTCGAGCGGAACCCCAACCTGTCCGTCCGAGATGTCGCAAAGAAGCTGGGATCGGCGCCTGCAACCGTGGATAGAGCTAAAAAAACGTCCAGCTCGACTTACAAGACATAGGTGACTCAAAATCGTAACGATGAACAAAACACGTCGGCCAAAGTGAATCTCGCCATCACGGAAAAAAAGCCATGGAGTGGTATGCTGCCAACATCGTTAAAGTGGTGCCCAAGGACAAGAACCCTCCCAACACGCCAAAGCTCCACCCAATCGAACAATATTGGGCCATCGTCAAGCGGATCCTTAAGAAGATTCAAAAAGCTGTTGTAAGCGAGAAAATGTTCAAGGCAAATTGGCGTTCTGCGGCGAATAAAATGAACAAGGAGACTGTACAAAATCTTATGGTTGGTGTTAAGCGGAAGACTCGGCCATTCGCGTTCGGTTAGAAAGAAGGTTAGCTGAACATTTCTCTATTTAGTATTAACTGAACTTGAAAAAGAAAAAGAATTCGACTTATTAATAAAAACTTTGATGGGCTCACACCCATTATTGTTTGACCAAATTTTGATCGGAACACCCTTTATTTCTTGGGAACAGGAAGCTCTTTGAGGTCCAAATGTTTTGTCGTCCAAAAAAGGATGCATCTACCTTTTTTTGGCGTTTTTAAGTAATATTTTACTTTACAGTCCTGTTCAGTTGATCTTTTGTTGTTTTGTTAAATGAAAAACCATAATCTGGAGTTGATTAGTGCTTATTGAAGCTCTGGACACAGTGTAAACTAAAGCAATGCAATGGTCTTTATTCTGAGCAGTTACATGACAGGGGCAATTTCGACACCTGAAAGAGCTGGTAGAAAAATTTTGTAGAAAGAGTAGCAGTTTATAGCAGTTTCACTGTAGTACAGTAACCATATCTCCGATTCTATAAGTTATCCATCGAAAGATATAGGGTTAGGGGATATAATGTTAGCCTAGCTCCTTTATTCGGCCTATGTAGCAAATATGCCATTAATTTATCGATAATCAACAAAACCATGTTGCTATTAGGATGACCGATGTAATCCGAAGCAATTCAGACAATATTAATCAACATATAGTTGTTCACTTCCGCGTAATTTTCGATTTCTTGAACTATTTGGGCATCTTGATTTCACTGGTTAAGCTGAGCTACACGATCTTCAAGAGATCTAAATTTGCCTTAATTGAATCGATAAAGCAAGTAATGCAATCTGGATGTGCAGAAAATAGTTACACGTTACAAACTTGCTGTTCACATAGGTAAAATAACAATGATTTTACAAAAAATCGTAGACCCAATGTTGGGGACATATTTTTTTGGATGTTCCCAATTATGGCCTGTTGTATCAATAACATTGTAAAATGGTTGTTATTGGCAAAATTTCAATCGGAAATGCATGAATTTGCGGTTGTTTATATTCCAGTGGCTCATCTGAACACAAATCGAAGAGACAAAATCAATGTATAGTGAATTATAATGTTTTCATTATTGAATGGCTGATAAATCATATATGAACACCGCTTAAGTGTTTCGAGGCAGTTTCATTTTAGTTTGTTTTGTAAAATGTTGTATTAAGTAAATCGAGTACAGCTTACAATGCCTTAATTCATAAAATTAGGAAAAAAACCGAACAAAGACTGCATTTAGTAATAAATCCATCGAATGGGACGAAGTTGCATCCACAAATAGACCCAATTTGGTGCTTATAGACCGACATTAAATCCACATCCCTCGAATGTTTCTGACTTTATAAAAAGAGTTTTGTGACTTTTCGTGATACATACTACCAAATGTCTTATCAACCTTATCTTTGAAGTGTATAACTAGTTGAATCTCGCTTACAGCTTAAAAACTGTATGAGTTATAATAAAAAATGTGCATAATAGGCTGAGTCAAGGGACACATACCCTAGTCGATTTACCTGAAAATTTTGCTTGTGGAGGTGACCTTTACTCTGTGATCTAACGGTGAGTAAGCATCCCTTTTTGAGGATCCAGATGCAATTTCTACCGTAGAACCACATTCATATGATGAGACATTTATTTCGCAAATATTAGGAATGCTGGACTGACGAAGTTGGGAAGTAATTATTTAAGCTTACTTGCACAACAATTCTACGCCCTTGCAACTGGCCTTCCGGCAGTTAACCGGAACATTCGTTATGGCGAATGAAGACATGCGTGTAGGCATATTTTTGAGTTCTTTCTTCGTTTTATTTATCAATTCCTCCTCAGTTTTCGCGACAAAATTGTTGGAGTAGATCGTAGGCTTCAGGTTGACCCAGAAATTCTCGATGGAACGCATGTGAGGGACTTTGAACGGGTTCGCCGACTTGGGTAACACATCGATATTCAGCCGATCTATCTCCTCCAATGATCGCTTCGAGTCATTTCCGGTCAGAACGTCTTCGCCCTTATGGTATTTCTTGATGAACGACGCAACTTCCATGCAGGCATTTCGTGCAATAAATTTTCCTGTTCACGGCCAGTCCGGAGCGAAAGAAGAGCGGCTTTGACATCCCCATCTCGCTGATTGTCAGCCGCAACAGCACCTTCTTGGAGAACTTGGTGTGTGAAATGAACTTTGCCGCGGAGCTCACTTTCTAAAATACGAAGTGCCCTGCCAGTCGTTGCCATCCAGGGTGAGATAGGTCTCGTCGTCCATCACCACCCCCAACTTCGCGATTCGCCGGGAATATCATTGCCCGCAGCTCCGAAACCAGTGGACGCGACTTCCGCTCTCTGACATGTATGTTCATGTTTGCCAGGTACTTTTTTACCGTTATGCCAGTTGAACCGATCGCCCGGCCAAGCGCACGCAGCAATGTAGCGATGTCTGTCGTCAACAAATTGCCGCACGATGTCCTTTTTCGACGGGGTCGGGTGCCGTTCTTTGAACGCGCACACTTCTGAACGGTGTTGCTTCACTGTTTTTGCCATCAAGGTTAGAGTTCGACTGATAGAGCTGTCAAGTTTTGTCTGCTGACCCATGGGTTACTATGATTGATGACAAATCGCAATTTGTCTTTACGGTTAAATACGTTATAGGTGTTTAGCATTTGTGAAATCTGTACTATAAATACCCGGATAATATTTCAGAGCCCTGTAAGTTAAAAAGGTTTTCTGTCTTAACGCAGTGACTTAAGCGCAACTTTCAACTACGACAGACATGCAAATAATTATGCATGATTTATGAGACTTTTCTCCAAGAAACCTTTATTATTAACAGCAAAAAATTTTCTTCAGGAGACGCAAAATTCTTGGACTAGACAATGAATGTACCGAGAAAAGACTCTCTGACTCAACCACGGATGGACGGATCGAGCCGAATAAAGAAAGACAGCGTTTGCTTACTCAAATGAGCAACACGGAAAGAAACAAATGTAACGTAATGTGTGAGTTTTATTCAGGGTACAGCACAATGCGGATTTACTTACCTTATCAATCAGACAAAGATCGGTGTGGCCTCTGCTGCACACAGAAGTTGTCTCCATTATTAACAGTATATGGCTGTACCTCGCCAGCCTCGCTGTCTGCGGAGGGTCCGCAGGTCGCTTTTTACTTTATCGATTCACCTTGTTCGTTGCGCGCCTCTTTTTTTTTCTACCCTTTGATTTGTTTTCGAGAACCATTTCAACTGGGCTGTCGTACGACATTCTTAAAACATGCCAAGCCCATCGTAGTCGACCGATTCTGGTGATGTGTACGATGGGAGGTTCTCCCAGCAACTGATGCAATTGGTGGTTCATTCGCCTCCTCCACGTTCCGTCTTTCATCTGCACTCCACCGTAGGTTGTAAGCAGCACCCACCGTTCAAAGACACCAAAGGCGCGTTGGTTCTCCATTAGCAATATCCATGCTTCGTGGCCGTAAAGAACAATCCGGACTACAGTACGCTTTCGACGACGCACGTGCAAGATCCGGGATCTTGTGGAAAATGTTCCACAGGGGTTGCAAAGAGAAGGACCTACTTCGATTGACGACTGAAGGAGGGTTTAAATTTCAGTTAGAAGACAAGAGACTGGATTTTCTGTTTCAAAAGAAGCAGATTTACATAATCGTTGGCTTCAGCTTTAGCGTCATGAAAATAATTTAGTCTAATGTTTAACATTGGCAGTATCACCCGTTAGGAATATCCACAAAGGTATCAGACAAAATGTTAATTAGCAGAAAAGGGAAAATGCGTGTAAAGAGACCTCGATAACTGGAAATAATATTACTCAGCGCCGTCGAAAACCTGAGAACAATACCTAAGAATTACTAGCACAATGTCTTTAGAAACTCAAAGCTTGTTATTTCACCTGAATTTGATGTTGACATGATATAAAGAAAACATTTTACCTATTTAAAATTAAATAAAACAACGCGACATAATCATTTGATACTCTCATTTATATCATAAAATTACAGCAAAACAGAAGTAATGCTGCAATTCATAATAATCATTATAAGCAATATTTGGTAACAACAAACTGTTTATTGTGACAGAAATATAATAAGTTTAGTTAAATCAGAGATATATTTTTCGAATACTGCTAATGTTAGGTATAGAGGTAAATTACTAGATATTCAGTTTTAGCATCAATAAAGATTTAATATTATGATTATGATGAAAGTAATTGGAAACTATAATTTAATGTTTCATAACTTAATTTTACGTCTTGGCGTGTAAATTGCTTTTAAGATTATCGTAGAGTTTTAATAACAGACGTAACAGCAGCCGCTATATACATTTCAAATTTTTAATTATGATAAAAAAAAATTCAATTCATTTTTCTAGGAACTGCTTCCTACACAGCAAAAAATAATTAAAACTACATGTGACGTAAAACGTTCGAATGGTAAAAATATATCAATGTAATCAATCGTTTTATTGAATTTTAAATAAAAAATAATGCACATACCTGGAGCATTGATAAACATTGACAAAATACGTGTACTTTCATTTGAACATACATCAGTACACGTCGCAACAAAATTAAATCTTACTAAATACATTTTCCAATACATTTCTTTATTAATTTAAATGATCGTGTACATCATCTAACATTGAAATTTTTTCGAACAAGCTTCCATCCTGATTTTCACGTCTAACTGTCATTTAGCGTTCATCAGCGGAGAGCAACGCACAGTGATCGGAAAAGCCTTTTTTCACGGCGAAATTAATAACTCCTAAGGGTTACCTTTTCCGAATCATTGTGTATTCTACAAAGTTGTATTTAAACAAGTTGTCCATCTTGTGGTGATAATTTTGTAGTTCCAAACATTACCGCTAGGGCGGCGCTGATGCAAACTTTTGAACGAAACACAATAGAAGGCGTGGCGTCAAACACAAGTTTGAAGGTTATATAATTTTAAGTAACTTAGCGCAAAACATCATTTTTCTAGCTCTTCATTCGACTATAGTAGAGCTATTTTTCTGCTTTAAATCAGGGTGTCTCTAAAAATTGAGTTTTTTTTATTATAACATTTTTGTTTCTCATCTTGAGAAAAAGTTTTCCAAGGATATCTTTGCATAGTCAATAAAACACGCTACAGGCTGTTCATTGACGACTGGAGAGTCCGGCGCTTGTGCACTGCTTTAGTTCAGAGCTATTTTGCTGGTTTAGGGTTACCGGCTCATTTATACAGAAAATTGTTCCGTGATACCCATTGGAACAAAAATTTGCTGATTTTCTGGCCAATTCTCGCCTAAATAATCATTAGATTGAAAAGAAAACACGCATGTTTTTTGTTAAAATAACCCATAACTTTTAAATGATAAGTTGTATAAAAAAATTTTGTAACAATAATGTGCGCTATAACGTTTTCTATATTTTGTTCCAAGATCACTTTTTCTCAAAATGAGAAACAAAAAAGTTATAATGAAAAAGCTCAATTTTAGAGACACCCTGATTTAAAGCAGAAAAATAGTTCTACTTTAGTCGAATGAAGAGCTAAAAAAATGGTGTTTTGCGCAAAGTTGCTTGAAATTATATAACCTACAAACTTGTGTTTGACGCCACCCTTCTATTGTGTTTCATTCAAAAGTTTGCAACAGCGCTGTCCTAGCGGTAAATTTTGGAACTACAAAATTATCACCACAAGATGGACAACTTGTTTAAATACAACTTTGTAGGAGGCATCAAGATTCGGAAACGTAACCCTTAGGAGTTATTAATTTCTCCGTGAAAAAGGCTTTTCGATCACTGTGCAACGGAGAAAATTTTTGACTGCCGCTTCTAGAGCAGTTAACACTCGGTTGCTTATTAAATAGTTAATAGTAAATTTAAGTAACAAACGTTGAATCATGTGTGGTAGATGTTATTGCCGTTTTAGAACCCATAGCGATTTGAGCTATTCACTGACACGTACATATCCGGATTCACTCATCGCAGCAACCTGAATCTTTTCAATATATGGATATCAATGTAATGTTAGATGAAACGTACCGTAGAGCGGTGTGACTTTGATCAACGGGGTGACTTCGACTGCCAAGTCCGATATTTATTCAATTTAAAATTATCCTTCTCCAAGTGCCTGAATTTTTTAAGCTTTGAACCATATATATCCAGCATTTATTAGGGTATATAAATGCATTTTGTTCTAGCATTTCTCATTTCTTGCTATAAAAAATATTTGTAAAAAAATGCTCCTCATGGTACTTTTTACCAAGCCCAACAACAATCATATATTCAAGCAATAAAATGATTTAAAAAAAATCGACAACCACATTTTCAGATTACTTAAACATTCGTCTCTCTAAGCTTATCGAAAAAATATTAATTTTGTATACATAAACAAATTAATGAATAAAAAAAATATTTTGATCGAAAATTAAGAGCAAACGAATAAACGCGACAACCTTCTCGAAGTGTTGCACTACCTTCCAATCTGTCAAAGGGTTTGTTTTGTTTTGTTCTGTGTTGGAGAAAAGGTGTGAAACATTTATTTCGACAATTTAATGATAATCTGTACACAAAATTTAAGGTCCATAAAAAAACATGACAAAGGGGGAGGGTTTTGAAAATGGTCCTTTTTTGCGTGACATAATTAATGAACGTTCCCTTTGGGAAATGCTCCACCCCTGTGCTATTCGGGAGACATCTGCATCAAACGGTTTGCATAAAAATTTGGTGTTTTTTTATTCATTTAAGCACTTCAAATGGATAAAATTGATTTTGATCGAAGTCACCCCATTATTGAAAATTGGCCGCGGGAATTAAACATTTTTTTAAAGTTCATCTGACATAATAAATTTTTAAAATTTCTGTGTAGTGTTATACTACAGATACCAGTACTGGTTTTAAAAATGTAAAACAAAATTTTAAAGATAATTATCATAGAAAATTTCAAGAAATAGTTCAAAAAGTGATCGAAGTCACCCCTGTTTTACGGTACCAGTTTTTTAGAAACGTATTTGATTAACATTTTGTCATGTTGAAAACATGAACCTCAGCTGCAGCTTGAATGTTTGTTTTTAAGAAACGGATGTCGATATTATTCATTAGATTTTTCATTAATTATGATTTTTCCTGCCATTTGACGCCAATTCCTTGCATGTTTGGTCAACCAAGCTATTGGTTAGGCTAAATAATGAACCAATAATTTCTTTCTCGACTCTTATCTCTCCCACTCTCTCGTGAAACATAAATTTGGATGTAATTATCAACGATGTGAGTATCAACAGTAGCTCATGTAAGATTCAAGCGAGCAAATATTACATCATGTGATTTTCAAGTCGTGTAAATTTAAAACTTCATGTGATTTTGAAATTATTTGCATGCTCTTTTTAGAATAGATTGCAAATTACAACATTATTTTAACTGTGTAGTGTTTTAAAATTGAAATTGAATTTAAAGCTGAACACACCATTTTGATTAAACGAATCGTTTCAAAGTTCAAACCGTACCATGTTAACATTGGCCCTTCTAGAAAGTTATTCGTGTCTTATAATGAAAATGTAATAATCAAAAAAATGTTTTAGATAAAATGAAATAGCTGTGCAGAGATTTATCTAGCTTGGAAATGCACATACATTTGTATGCCCCTTGGAATGCCTCAGTATGAGGTCAACTGTATTTACACATTGAGGATGCATGTTGATTCCAAGTTCGTTAGTGATTCGTCGTAAGTGATACAAAAAAAAATTAGCTGCAATTAAAAACGCGTCGTAAGAGCTTATGCTCATGCAACAAGTAGTAAGAATAATGTAAAGCGAGTTACTATCTCAGTATATAGATTTACTAGGAGCAATAATTTAGCGTCCATATTCGAATCCGTCTAACAGACAAAAACCGCAGACCAAGGTCTTAAACTGCAACATTGTAACGCGGTGCGTTAGTCGCACAAGAACTTAGTCGCGGATAGGTAAGATTGATCCTTCTCCGACACCAAAACGACAAGATTTGTGCTAACCGAATCGTATATGGAATAATTACAAGACACCCATGGTGACGGAGACTGGAATGTGCCACAGGATTAGTGAGATAATTTTTCCATCGTGAAGTTACTTCAGTGGGGGAGGGGTGCTCACTCCTCTGATTATACAGGACAATCTCTTTGAATCAATGCGGCGTCGTCATGTAGTAGAACCTATAGAACTGGCGCTTTGGCTACACCGTATCTGCGTAAGGAAGGGAATGACCGGCGAGAGCGTAGTTAGTTGAGATGGCATAATGCGATCGACTTTGACGTGACGTGTTTTTTGTCGTGGAAATTACTGCCGTGAGGTGCGATTGAGACCGTACGAAAATCATACTACCATTCCAATCGATCTACAAGCGAAGATATCATTAATGCGTGGGTATAGGGACACACTTTACGATTGTCGGTGAAGTTCAAAGGGAATATGGTGGAAATGCCTACAGTCATGCGTTTGCGCAAGGTGCGTATCAAATATTGGTTAAAATTAGATTATTGATTAAAATATGAGATATCACGCTCCATCCGCTGCCTTTAAGTATATTCCCCGGACCGTTTGCTATACGAAACTTTTTGTCAAGACACCTTGTAATATAATGCTTCAACTGTGCAGTCATTCAGTAATGCTATTTACCCGCAGTGGCCACTCCTAATGATCGACGACAACAGTCTGATCATTTTGTTCTGAATAGCAAAAAAAGTATGAGCATTAATGCCCTCTTAAATGGCAATAACAGGTTGCACTCGATCTACTTGATCAAGCGCCGGCCGTTCCTCCATTCCCAAACAAACCGTTTGGAGGTCACGGATCGTGAGATATGTTTTTTTATGTCTCTGCAGAAATTCGGTGCCTGTTTGGTGCGACATGTGCGACACTACGGTTACGCTGCCAGCGACGGAGACAGATCTTGACCGTGATCTGTGACATGTCTGGCGAAAATTTTTGTACTACATGAGCCCAAGCAACGAGCCAGCGCCCTCTTTCGGGTCCCATTCAAAGGGCACCACACATTTCAGTCCCCGGAATCGTGATGAGGGAATTCGAAGTTTATGATTTATTTACACAGGCTGCCTGTCGATTAATGAACATCATTGAAAACATTAATTTTGATTCAGAGCATGACGGGACTCGGAACTTGCAGGAACCGGCAA
Organism: Aedes japonicus; assembly: GCA_034211315.2. Classification (NCBI taxonomy): domain Eukaryota; kingdom Metazoa; phylum Arthropoda; class Insecta; order Diptera; family Culicidae; genus Aedes; species Aedes japonicus. Next base: position 96,656 of record JASCZW010002391.1, on the reverse strand, counting down.
GGCCCGCGGGGTTATTCACAATCGCGCTCACATCGGGAGGCGGTTGGGAGCAATGTTTTTTGATTGATGGCTCTATGGTGATCGTGATTTCGCGGGTGGTATATGCTGTATTGAGCGACACACGCGTCGATTAAATTCGACACTAATCAGCGCGGGTGGAATTTCCGAGGCCGCTGCTGGACTGTGGGACTCGCGTGTGTTGCCGAGAGTTTGGTCGCATTGTACTGTCACTATCAATAAAACGAGTGGCCATTTCCGGAACGGCAATGAGTCACGATCTTTAACTTTGAAGTATAAACGCCGTTTGGGACAGGTGGTTTCTGCGTTCCTATCATTCATTACCATCAAAGGTGAATAGGGAAGGGCAGTTGCCTTAAAATTATCTATTATGCTCTACCCATTCAATTTGTCTTATTATTTGAACTTTGGTGAGTTATAGAAACAGGAGGAATTAATGACTGCCATTTGTCACAATATTTTATACATTATTGTTTTGTTACCCAATTGTAGTTCATAGCATTTGTCAACATTGATGTTGTTAGAACTCCGACAATTGTTAATGATCATTGTTCTAAGGTTATCTTAAAATTCTCCTATCAGCTAGAAGAGCTGTGTATTGAGCGTTTTCTAACATCCGCTGATGAGAATAATATTTCACTCGAATATTAGCTTAAAATAAAAGAGCTTATTAAAAATCTTTAAAGAAGGTTATATTCCATGTCTGGATATTTCAATAATTGGAAGATCTCGCTCTTAATAAAAAATAATATTATGATTGGTACTATCCTTGTTGTACGTAAATACTTAATTATAAATTTAATAAAGCTTTAAATTTTCATGTTCGTAGTCTTTAGTGTTATAACAATATCAAACCTATTTTCAAAGCAGTTGGTTCGACGCGTCACGACAAGTCACAAGTTCAAATTTGTCCTTTTCCATGATAGATTATAAAACGGTTAATTCGTGTTACATAAAATGCATAGTAGATTAAATTGCGTGATTTGAGAAAGTTATTGTCGCTATGAATGGTAAGTTCTTGAAAGAAGGCACATTTTTCAGTGATGCATAAAAAAAGTACATTTGCTTATAATATTCATTATTCTGAACATGACAACGACTTCTGGCATCCATCAAATGTTTTCTGGCAAAGGTCAAATTTTCACAATATCCAAGGACATTTGAGATGAAAGAACAAAATGTACCCCTCATGATAATGTTTGCATTGAACAATAATGAGCATAAATGGCCGAAGGAATTGCTAAATAGAACGAAGAAAGAACTCAAAAACATGCATGCACCCATGTTTTCGCCCGCTATGGCAAATGTTCCAGTTAACTGCCGGAAGGCCACTCGCATGGGCACCTTCCATGGGAAATGTATCTAAAGCAATTATCTGTCTTAGCTTGTTTTTTATCGCCATCCGAAAAAAGTACATTTTTCTTAATGCAAACGTTACCATCCATTAGAACATTGAATTGATAATACATGCCAAGGAAAATATTCGTTCGATACTGACTCAAACTTCTACATGGACAAAATAATACGCAATACAGAAACTAGATCAAAACTTTGTTATCTTCGCGAATGCGATCGTTGTCCAGCCCGCACAGATTTTGAAAGATTTTTTTCAAAGAATTAGAGGAACGTAACTTATCTGATATAACTTTTGAGCAATGGATTTCAACAGATCGTTGCAATATTGAAACCCTTATTCAACAGGTTGATAAATTTGTATTGTATTTTTGTGCTAAGTTGAAAAAGTTGGCAACCCATAATTTTATAAAACTCAAACGGAAAAGTTTCAGTAGTAAAGGGCGATACGGTCAAAATTTGGTCAATATCAACTTGACGTATTTCTTTCAATTTTGCATTTAAAAAACCTGAACACCCCTCATTTTGAAGGTGTGTGTGTGTGTAGAATGTTGCTCCTATTTTGATTTTGGAATTCACTCTTCAGTTGTCAAAATGCCGTCCAAGCAAGAAGAGCAGCGTATCAAAATTTTGCTCGCGCATCGTGAAAATCCGAGCTACTCGCACGCAAAGTTGGCAAAATCGCTTAAAGTTGCCAAATCAACCGTTACAAATGTTATTAAAGTGTTTGGGGAACGTTTGTCGACAGCCAGGAAGTCTGGATCGGGGGGAAATCGAAAACCGGAAGCCGCTGAGACGACAAAGAGAGTTGCCGGTAGTTTCAAGCGAAACCCTAACCTATCTCTCCGAGATGCCGCAAATAAGCTGGGTGTATCGTCTACAACCGTGCATCAAGCCAAAAAACGAGCCGGACTATCGACTTACAAGAAGGTAGTGACTCCAAATCGCGATGATAAACAAAATACGACGGGCAAAGCGCGATCCCGGAGGCTGTACACGACGATGCTGACGAAGTTTGACTGCGTGGTAATGGACGACGAAACCTACGTCAAAGCCGACTACAAGCAGCTTCCGGGACAGGAGTTTTGTACGGCAAAAGGAAGGGGAAAGGTAGCAGATATTTTCAAGCACACGTAACTGTCAAAGTTCGCAAAGAAATATCTGGTTTGGCAAGCCATCTGTACCTGTGGCTTGAAAAGCAGCATTTTCATAGCTTCCGGGACTGTCAACCAAGAAATTTACGTGAAAGAGTGTTTGAATAAACGTCTGCTGCCTTTCCTGAAGAAACACGGTTGTTCCGTACTGTTTTGGCCGGATTTGGCATCTTGCCATTACGGTAAAAAGGCCATGGAGTGGTACGCCGCCAACAACGTGCAGGTGGTTCCCAAAGACAAGAACCCTCCCAACACGCCAGAGCTCCGCCCAATTGAGAAATACTGGGCTATTGTCAAGCGGAACCTAAAGAAGACCAAAAAAACTGCTAAGGACGAGCAGCAGTTCAAGGCAAACTGGCTTTCTGCGGCGAAGAAGGTGGACAAGGTGGCTGTACAAAATCTGATGGCAGGGGTCAAGCGTAAGGCCCGGCAATTCGGATTTGGAAAAGCGGAAGCCTAACTGAATATTTTTCCTGAATTTTATACTAATTGAACTTGAAAAAGAAATTTAATTTGATTTTATAAATAAACGATTTCACCGATTTACACGCGTTTTCCCTTGACCAAATTTTGACCGTATCACCCTTTATCTGACTTTTCTGAATAAATTTCACTTGTCCTTCAAAATGCAGCGCATAAAGGGTGTATTCGATAAAAATGGCACACAGAAAATCTTCTGTAACTTTTGAATCGTATGAGTAAAAAACCTAGAAATTTGAGTAGATCTTATCCATAGTGTATTATTTACATCTGCCAAGTTTCATAGTTATACATTCAGTAGTTCCAGTCATGACGTCGAAACAAGAAATTGTCCGTGAGAAAATTTTGTGCACTCACAATCAAAATCCAGGGGCGTCCCACCGGTGGATTGCTAAAAGGCTTGGAATTGCAAATACAACTGTGTCTCGTGTAATAAGAACCTTCAAGGAGCGTCTGAGTGTCCAAAGAAAGGAAGGGAGTGGTCGTAAAAGTGGTCCAATGGACAGCAAAATGGCCAGGAAAGTCGTACAACAATTCAAGAACCGTCCAAACATGTCAATTCGAGAAGTTGCTAAAAAGTCTAAGGTGTCAGTCGGTTTTGTGCAGAAAACCATGAAGCGTGCTGGGTTACATGTTTACAAAGTGCAAAAAGCCCCAAACCGGAATGAAAAATAAAACATCACTGCGAAAACCCGCACCCGGAAACTTTACACGAAGCTGCTCACCAAATCCGGTTGCATCGTGATGGATGACAAAACATACGTCAAAGCCGACTTCTGTCAACTTCCTGGGCAAGAATATTTCCTTGCCAAGTCGAAGTTCGATGTTCCGGAGGATGTTCGAAAGAAGAAACTATCGAAATTTGCAAAGAAGTTTCTAATCTGGCAGGCGATTTGCGGATGTGGTGAAATAAGTGCTCCCTTCATCACTTCCGGAACAATAAACGGTGCGATTTACACGGAAGAGTGCCTTAAGAAGCGTCTCTTGCCATTCATTAAGAAGCACAAAGGATCAACTCTGTTTTGGCCTGATCTAGCATCCTGCCACTACGCTCGAAACGTATTGGAGTGGTACCGAGCCAACGGAGTCAATTTTGTGCCAAAGGATATGAACCCACCAAATTCACCGGAACTTCGTCCAATTGAAAAATTCTGGGCAATTATGAAAACGAAACTTTGCAAACATCCCAAAACTATAAAAACAGAGCTAGAATTGAAGAAAATTTGGGTAAAAACAACAAAAACACTGGGAAAATCGGTTGTACAAAATTTGATGGGTGGAGGGAAAAGGAAGGTGCGGGCATTCGGGATGGGAGACGAAATTGAATAAAACAAATGTTGTAAATCCAAATTAATTAGTAGTTCTTCATTCCCTGAAAATTTCAAGAAAATCCGATAATCAGTTTAATTTTGATGAGTATATATGTGTGTGCCATTTTTATCGAATTCACCCTTTAGTAGTTATAGCAATAAAGGTCAAGCTACAATTCATCCGTTTGTCATTTATTATTCAGTATCGAGAACGCTAAAAACTGTGTGCTTTATTGTGGTTTCTGAAGTTCTAAGGCATGATACCATTGCGTACCAAGTTTTCGTTTCAAAATTGATAAACTATTTGAAATCTAATATGGAATTTAAAATTTATATTTATGTCAGATGGAGCTGCATAGCTGTACGGAAATAGAAACAAAAATATAGATAAGGTGTGGCCCAGTTAGAATTGGAATATAGACTGTTGCGCATTTTTCGGATACACATTAACAAAACAGTATTCTGGTTGAACTTAAATGTTCGACTTTATGTGAACTTTAGAGGGCAGCTTCCTCTTCATAATAGCCCAAAATCTTTCTATTCGTCTGAACTGGAGACAGTTTGGTGGGTGGAGTTCTTTCGGTATACACTGAATCCCGTTGCTTTCATACCACTGTAGTACTGTTTTACTGTAACGACAGCTTGCAAGATGTTTTGGCCAGCATGACAGGTTCATTGAGGGATCAGATGAATGGCAACATTCGCTTTTGGAGCTATTCCTTTCTGTACAGCTGTGAATTAAATGTCTTATCAGTGATGAAAACCTTGGTCTTCCTACCACAGCTACAGAGCCCTTACCAAATCATGTAATCACGTGCAAATTTATCTGAAAACACAAACTTGAATTTGGCAGAAACATCTCCCAAAGCTGTAGCCAAGTAATTTTTTTGTCCCGGTAGCTGTTTGAATTCGACCTTTACATAGGTTTCATCACCCATGAGGAGACAGCCATTGAATTTTGTCATCACCTGATCATCCAGTTTTGTGGCACGGATTCTGGCCACATTCTTTTGCTTTTGATCCCTATTTGGTTGTCTACAGGCACGGTATTACTTGAATTTCACTGAAGATATTGAGACTCTCATATGATTCTGATTCATGGTTTTCCTGAAAATCTCGGTATTCTCTTGAAGTTTAAAAAAACACCCTAAAATTTAAAAACCTAATTTATCTCTTCTTAAATTCACGAAGATAGCCTGAAGCTCTCAAGAGTTCACTACAATTCCACTGGGCTTCACTCAACTTCTCGAGACTTTTCTGAAATATTAGACCTTCACTGAAGTTCTCTGGACTTAACTGAAAATCTCAGTACTCCAAACAGTCTATTGGAACTTCACTGAAGTACACGGAATACATTTTTAGTTCTCCGGACTTTACAAGTGTTTTCTGAATTTTATTTATATTTTTCTGATATTATCGGAATTTCCCTGAAATTTTATGCACTTCCTTGAAATTCTATGAACTTCACTCAACTGTTCAAAGGCGTCCCTGAAGTTCTCTGTATTCCTCTTAAATTATCGTAAAACCTATGAAATGCTTGATATTTCACAGAATTTATCGAGACAAACTTTAGGACTTGACTTTAATAACACTAGAAAATGAGAAGAAACATTAGTAATTTTCATTTAATTCCAACTACTTTTATTGCTTATCTTGACAGATACGCGTATTTCGGCTACAATGAGAAGACTTCTTCAGCGTTGTGTACTAATACTCGATAGTCAAGTACAAGTACACAACACTGAAGAAGTATGCACATTGTAGATGAAATACGCGTATCTTTCAAGATAAGCAATAAAGATAGTTGGAATTAAATGGAAATTACAAATCTTTCTTCTCATTTCTAGTCACAGGTATTCCACTAAAAAGCTCACAAACTCCAGGATTTAAGAAGACGGGTTTCAGAACTTTCCAAATTTTCTAGGAATTTGTCTGACGTTTTCGACTTTTCTGATGTCCTTGGAATAACATTGATATTTTATGGGCTTTCTAGTTCCAGATCTAGTAACATTCCTGGAATTTTAAGGATTTCCTATCAATTTAGATTAAAGATGGGGAAACCTTTTGAACTTCAAGAGAACTACACAACGAAGTTCCGAGAATTGCATGGAAGTTCCGATTTCTTCAGTGATGTTCCATGAACTTCAGAGATGATTGAATGAAAGGTAGCCCTTTAGAGAACTTTAAAAAAGACCTCAGAACTTCAGATTTGTGCGCAGAGAATTCAAAAAAATCATCGGATAAGATTAAGCGATAAACTTTTGTCGGAATCGATTTGAGTCTGATAATTGACAGCTTTATTCGTGATTGAAAGTGTGACAAATTCTGAATGTTGCAGAAACTTTCATCGGCCTTGTCGTAGCAATTACCCGTTGAAATATCGTGAATCGTACTAGCACAAAAATTCAATGCACATTTTTACGGTATACAAATTTAATGGGATTTGGATTTCAATAGGATAGCAGATTATAATAAAGACAATACGGGCACATTCTCGTCTGACAGCTATGCTGCCGATGCCTTATAGCAATGATCCCTTATGGTCGTCGGAGATCAGTGCGGCCAGATCTACTACTGTTGCAGCAACAACTTTAGCGGAATTCGGAGACCTTCAAAGAAGTTCAGGGATCTTCAGGTAGCTCATCTGAGCTTTAGAAAAGTTCTTGAAACTTTAAAGAAGACTTCAAAACTCCTAAAAAGGCCTTGGATCTGAAGAGACATTTTTTTTTCTATAAAAGACCGTGCAGTATCGTAGTTGCTACTCCTTTACTGATCAGAACTAGTGCAATTGCACAGAGAACCACATAGGAGCTTGGGAGTAGCCTTACATCTTTAATGTACAAGTTCACTAATTCTATTTATAGATCAGTATCGGCACCGGCCACGTCCTCACGGTCTTTGGGGAGGGAGGGAAGAAGGATGATTAGTTTGACAATCGTTGTTATTAGAGACCGTGATCACCACTGCATCTCTACAATTGCCAATGGAAGGATAGTTGTGTTAGTGAGGCAGGTTTATTTTTAGATCATGGATGCACTGTGGTAGGTGAATAGTGATCAATGAAGGAAAGCGCAGTAGACAGCTTTTTATTTTTAAATCTAGTGGTGATAGAAAGAGGCAAGTGGCAAATGGCAAGGAAGGGGACTTGGATCTGAAGAGACAATTTTTGAGAGAAATTCACGGAACTTCAGAGAAGTCCTCAGATCATCTGGTAGATTCACTGAACTTCAGGTCTTTGAAAACATTTCTGAAAACCTGGCAGCAGAGACAAAACAAACACCAGAGATACGTGACTTGACTGGATGGATAATATCTGACAGGTGTGATTTGTATGGATTTGAATTTGCCGACTGAGCTAAGGGAGAACCTGGATGGTTAGAATACTGTATTAAATCGGTTTTAATCTTGAACTCTTAAAGGACTTTCTTAAAAACTTTGACACCTGGAAGGATTTGGAAATATTTTTTTAGCAAACTGGTATTTTAAAACAAATGATGATTAACAGCAAATTAGACCTTCATAATTCCTGAGCATCCTGAAGGCTTGAAATTTTTTTAGGGAACTGAAATAAATAAATGAGCAATTTGGTATCATGGAAGAGTATCTGAGTGGCGCGATTTTAATTGATGTTTAGAACACTGTAGTGCAATAAATAGCTGTTCACCCTGAAGTCTTAAAAAAATATTCAGAGGGTTTTCTTAAGATCTTTGACATTTTGAAGGAATTGGAAATAATTCCTGACCCACCTGGTATCTTAAAAAAATATCAAAGAGACGTGACATTAACGGTTATAAGCACAAGAGCTTCGAAATAATTCCTGATTTGTGATGGGTTAAGAAAATATTGAGATGTGTTAAGATAAACTTTTCTATGATCATTGATGTTCTTTCAGAATGTGTTGATTGTAGAAAGCAGAAATTGCTTGACCATTAAAGTGCGATTTGTAGTATATTGGCCATACCTTTATCAACAACCTTGGAATCTTTGGAAACAGGACTACCTCTGGTACGATTCATCTTAGCTTGAACGTGTGTGTGGTGAGGGGATTTGAGTGAGAACCAGCGAACGAGAAGGACGCTATACGACAACCTGGCGACATGGTGGGATAAATTTGCGACAAAATAAAATAACATGGTAAGCATTATGATCAGTCGAAAAATATAGAGAATTCTGGAAAATGATGCATGGCAGTTGTTGCCGCAAGTCTACCGATCAACAATGGCCGTGAAACTGGCAACCCGGTACCTGAACGCGACGCGGCGAATACAACGTCACCCGCTGTCACCGGTGGTTGGACAGGCTGAGCGACGATCGTGCTGTCAGAACAGAAACCTGCATCGAGAGGAAAGCACATTTTTTGGAACAGTGAATTTGTTTATTAAATCTAACCCTTAAACAATATCGTTAAATTGAATAAAAGCACTAAATTGTAAGTCTTTATTAACTATCCTAGATCGTATAAACTTGAATTGTTCCTTTTTTGTAGCTTTGAAGCCTACGTAATAAATAGCTGTCAAAAATTAGTGCCAAGGGTTTATTTCCGCCAACAATTCTTCAAAGAATTTAACTACCATGCCGAAACCTCGAAATCCACTAGGCACGCCGCGAAACAATGAAGAGGATAGTTGTGCGGGATGCAAACAGTCCGATGTGCCCGGCAGCTTTGTGCAGTGCGATAGTTGCAGCTGCTGGTGGCACTTTACGTGCGCCGGCGTCGATTCCTCGGTGAGTGAACGTGAGTGGATGTGCGAGCAATGTAAAGCAGCCCACAGTGTGTCAGCAAAAAGCACTGGATCCAACAAAACCGGATCATCGGTTGCTCGTGATCTGGAGCGACTTAAACAACAGCAGGACATCGAGCGGAAGCAGGCCGATTTAATGCTACAGCTGAAGTTTTTGGAACAACAGAAAAAACTGATTGACGACGCGAAAGAAGCCGAGGAGATCCGTAGTCAGAAGAGCCAGGTTAGTCGTCATAGACACGCTCAACGGGTACAGGAATGGTTAGCGAAGTCCCGTGAAGGTTCGGAAGAAGGCGCGGTGGGTGGACACCCAGCACCAGCAGCCTCGCCAATCCTTCAACAACCATCCTCCGATACCTTCACCCAGAAGCAGGCTCTCGTGTATAACGAAGTAGCTGAGTTACGAGCAAAGCTGGATATCTGTATGCAGCGAATAAGTGCGGATTTCCGACAGCGGCCTACGAACACGGTACCGCAAGCGCCCCAGTTGTTGGTACCCCAGCCGGATAGGACAATACGTGATGAACGCCGAGATACTAGTGCTATCCCTAAAATGTATCCTAACCTGGAACACGAAGGTAAGCGTCAGGCCCCTTTTAACGCTCGAAATAAATACACACCTGATTTATTTAATATAAGTCCTCCCATGACCAACCAAAAGAACCCCTCATTTCCTCAGTTTGTTCCGCCAATAGATGCAAACACAGACATGAATGTAAACGATCGCTTTGCTGATGCAAATCGGCATCCATTATACCGTCAAGCTTTCCCCCCAAGAGATCCCCCCTTAGTACCTCTCGCACGTCCGCAATCTGGTCCAACATCGCAGCAGCTTGTAGCTCGACAGTCCTTGGCCAGAGATCTTCCTACTTTCACTGGAGACCCTGCAGAATGGCCCATATTCATTTCCAGCTACAACTACACGACCGAAGCTTGCGGTTATACGAACGGGAAAACATGATCCGGCTTCAACGGTGCCTGAAGGGCAATGCACTTGAAAGTGTAAGGAGTCGGCTTGTGATACCTACTACTGTACCACAGGTCATCGAGGCACTGCGGATGCGCTACGGACGTCCGGAACTTCTTATCAACGTTCTTCTTCAGAAAGTTCGATCGATTCCAGCCCCACGATCTGACTGGTTAGAGGGGCTCATCGATTATGGAACCGCTATACAGGCGCTGTGCGATCACATCGAGGCAGCAAACGAACTCAATCACCTGTGCAATCCTACACTGTTGCAGGAACTGGTAGAGAAACTTCCGGCGGACCAGAAGATGATGTGGGCTGGGTACAGACGTGGAATCGACGATGTAAACGTGAAAACGTTCTGTGCGTATATGCAGCAAGTCGTCGATGATGCTACAAGTGTTCTTTCATTCGAGTCGGACGGAAAGAAATCCCACGGACGAGAGCAACCAAAGGATAAAGCAAAGCAGAAAGGATTCGTTAACCAGCACGTGTCTACCATCGAAGAGTCTTCCGAAGCATCGGTACATAAGCCAGCAGATAAGATGGAATGCGTGAATTGCAGTAAACCTGGACATCGCATCCGTGAGTGTGGGGAGTTCAAAGCTCTTAGTATTGATAATCGTTGGCGCAAAATTCGTTCACTTGGTGTCTGCCAGAACTGCCTGTTCAGGCATGGCAGACGATCGTGCCGAGTCATTACACGTTGCGGCATCGAAGGGTGTCAGTATAGGCACCACCCTCTTTGCATTCAACTTCAAGATCATCGGCTGTCGTCACGCAGGTAGCAGATAATCACACTCATCGCCTAATGAGTTCAAGTGTGCTCTTCAGGATAGTTCCCGTGACTCTCTATGGAAATAGTGGCCAGGTGAATACTTTCGCCTTCCTAGATGAAGGGTCATCATTGACGCTGATCGAAGGAGAATTGGTGAAGCAGCTGGGAATATCTGGCAGTCCACAACCTCTCTGTCTGAGATGGACGGCCAATACTTCCCGTACAGAAAAATCTTCCCAGAGTGTTTCCATTTGTATCTCTGGGGAAGGTAAGGATCGGAAGTACACACTAGCTGGAGCACGGACAGTTGAGAATTTAAACCTACCGACACAAAGTTTTCAACTAGAAGATGCAGCTAAGCGCTTTGAATATTTGCAGCACCTGCCATTGAGAAGCTACCAGGATGCTACTCCTAGGATACTGATTGGACTCGACAATCTGCGGTTGGCCCTACCGCTGAAGATTAGAGAAGGAGATGGATCCGGTCCCGTTGCAGCAAAAACAAGGCTTGGTTGGTGCGTTTATGGCCAGCAGCAGCAGGAGGATCAGAGAGCTTTCAGCTTTCATGTGTGCGAGTGCACAAAAATGAAGAACTCCACGAAACAGTGAAGCAATTCTTTGCTGTGGAAGAAGTAGGAGCAACCAACCCTATTCTTTCAGCCGAAGATCAACGAGCGCAGAAACTGTTGGTGCAAACGACAAGGAAAGTTGGGAATCATTACGAATCCGGACTGTTGTGGAAGCACGATTACGTCGAGTTTCCAGAAAGCTACCCTATGGCGCTGAGCCGAATGAAATGTCTGGAGCGTCGTATGGAGCGGGATTTGATTCTGAAGCAGAAAGTTCATCAGCATATTCGGGATTACATGACCAAGGGCTACGCACACGTAGCGACAGACGAAGAGCTAGAGACAGCAGATCCCAGAAGAGTGTGGTATCTACCGTTAGGAGCAGTCACGAACCCGAAGAAGCCAGGAAAGGTGCGCATTATCTGGGATGCTGCTGCAAAGGTGGATGGAACTTCATTAAACAATCATCTACTGAAGGGACCCGATCAATTGACCGTTCTTCCTTCTGTTCTATTCCTCTTCCGGCAGTACCACATTGCAGCGAATGCCGATATTCAAGAGATGTTCCACCAAATTTTCATGTTAGCAAGCGACAAGCAGTCGTTACGATTTCTATTTCGTTTCGATTCTGCACTGCCTCCCGAAGTCTACGTTATGGATGTAGCTACGTTTGGGGCGACATGTTCACCAGCCTCAGCACAATTCGTAAAGAATTTGAACGCCAAGGAGCATGCGCAGCAGTATCCTCGTGCAGCTCAAAAGATAGTTGACAACCACTACGTCGACGACTATCTTGACAGCTTCGGCGATGAGGAGGAAGCCAAGCAGATTGCTACGGAAGTACGTTTAGTCCATCGCAATGGTGGCTTCGTTCTAAGGAACTGGAATTCCAACAGCGATGCAGTGCTGGATTTTCTAGGAGAGCCAAGGACCGATATAAACAAGAATATCAACCTGGTGGACAAGGAACACGCTGAGAGAGTGCTTGGAATGCTGTGGGTACCCGCAACTGACGAATTATGCTTCTCAACGCACATGAGCGAGGAAGTTAGCATGCTTATCGAGACTTCTACTCGGCCAACAAAAAGGCAGGTGTTGCGCTGTGTGATGACACTGTTTGACCCGTTAGGGTTACTCGCAACCTTTCTGATTCACGGGAAGGTACTAATTCAGGAACTATGGAGAACCGGAATCAACTGGGACGAAAACATCAAAGACGCAGAGCTGAATCGATGGCGCGACTGGGTGCTGTTGGTCCAGTTCATTTCCACGGTTCGTATTCCGAGATGCTACTTCGAAGCGGCAACGAGCTCCACCTACAAGAATGCACAGCTACATGTCTTCGTCGACGCAAGTCCTGCGGCGTATTGCTGCGTTGTATATCTACGTGTGATGGATTCCGAAGGCAACGGACAATGTTCTTTGATTGCAGCAAAGGCAAAGGTAGCTCCTCTGAAGCCAATGTCAATACCTAGGCTTGAACTACAAGGGTGCGTACTCGGCACACGAATGCTGAAATTTGTTCAGGAAAACCACACGATTCCAATTACCCAACGCTATCTGTGGACGGACAACACTACGGCGCTTTCCTGGATCAGGTCGGATCCACGCAACTACCGACCGTTCGTTGCCCACAGAGTAGGAGAGATCCTGGAAACTGCAAGCGTAGATGAGTGGAGATACGTTCCGTCGTCGTCCAATCCGGCCGATGAAGGTACCAAGTGGGGTAAAGGACCATATTTCAGCACTGATAGTCGTTGGTTTACTGGACCAGAGTTCCTGAAGTACTCTGAAGACCACTGGCCGATTTCTCCAGTATTATCCAACATCGAGAAGGAGGAGATACGACCCTCTGTTCTATTTCACTTTCCGTATGAATCGGTAATTCAATTTGAAAGGTTCTCGAAGTGGGAGAGGTTACATCGCACTGTAGCATATGTGCTGAGGTTTGCTAACAACATTAACAGTAAGCGACGCAGCATCTCTGGCGAGTTACATCAGGAGGAGCTGCTGGCAGCGGAAGCGGTGATCATGAAGCAAGTGCAGTGGAAAATGTTTCCGGACGAGATGTCGATTCTCACAAAAAACAAGTCTGTGGCAGAAAATGTTGTGCAAACGATTCCGAAAAGCAGTTCTTTGTATCAATTAGTACCAGTGTTGGATGAAGACGGAGTTATGCGTCAAACGGACGCATTGGAGCAGCGCAACATGCATCGTACAATCTGCGGTATCCAGTGATTCTACCTAGAAGGAGTGAAGTTACCACACTGGTGGTAGATCTGTACCATCGGAAGTATAAGCACGCAAATCCAGAGACAGTAGTCAACGAGATTCGTCAACACTTCGAAATACCTCGACTGCGAACAATTGTGCGAAGATGCAGCCGTGAGTGTTGGTTCTGCAAACTTCGTAAAACTCAGCCGTGCATTCCTCCGATGGCTCCACTTCCAGCAGCCCGTCTTGCTGCCTACAGTCGTCCGTTCTGTTTCGTCGGATTGGACTATTTCGGTCCGTTGATGGTGAAGCAAGGTAGAGCAAACGTCAAGCGATGGATCGCCCTTTTACTTGTCTTACTGTGCGCGCTGTACATCTGGAAGTCGTGCACAGCTTGACTACTTCATCATGCATTTCTGCCGTACGAAGGTTCATCGGCCGTCGAGGAGCACCAGTGGAGGTGTACAGCGATAACGGGACCAACTTTCAAGGTGCCGAGCGACTTCTACGGGAACAAATAGAGCAAGGGCTCTCCGCAACGTTCACTACCTCTAAGTGTAAATGGGTCTTCATACCACCAGGTGCGCCACACATGGGTGGCGCCTGGGAAAGGATGGTGCAGTCAGTGAAGGCCGCCATGGGTGAAGCCTACGGGGATGGGAAGCTTGACGAGGAAGGACTTGGGACTTTGGTTGTGGAGGCTGAGAGCGTAGTTAACTCTAGGCCTTTGACGTACTTGCCGTTAGACTCGGATGAGTCCGAAGCGTTAACTCCGAACCACTTTTTGCTCGGGAGTTCAAGTGGTGCCAAAAAACCCAGCGTGGACATCCGCTACCAACAGCGGAATCTGCAGAGAACGTGGGTTGTTATACAGGAACAGCTGGATATCTTCTGGAAACGGTGGCTGAAAGAATATCTTCCAGTCATTCGTCGGCAGTCCAAGTGGTTCGAAGAAGCGGCAAGAGAGATCAAGAATGGTGACTTAGTTCTAATAATCGACGATAGTAGGCGAAGTGAATGGACTAGAGGACGGGTGGAACAAGCTATTCGAGGACCGGATGGTAGAGTACGTCAGGCCATTGTAAAAACTAAAGCAGGAACCATGCGTAGACCAGTTACGAAGCTAGCCTTGCTTGACGTTGAAGAGAACCGTGCAGTCTTGGTTGATGGCAAGATGCACCCGCCGGAGAATGTTGCCGCAAGTCTACCGATCAACAATGGCCGTGAAACTGGCAACCCGGTACCTGAACGCGACGCGGCGAATACAACGTCACCCGCTGTCACCGGTGGTTGGACAGGCTGAGCGACGATCGTGCTGTCAGAACAGAAACCTGCATCGAGAGGAAAGCACATTTTTTGGAACAGTGAATTTGTTTATTAAATCTAACCCTTAAACAATATCGTTAAATTGAATAAAAGCACCAAATTGTGCGCCTTATTAACTATCCTAGATCAGACAAACTTGAATTGTTCCTTTTTTGTAGCTTTGAAGCCTACGTAATAAATAGCTGTCAAAAATTAGTGCCAAGGGTTTATTTCCGCCAACAGCAGTAGTTTGCGGAAACCGGCAGGTGTTTCCATGGTAAGGCGGAATTTTGTGGATTTCCCCAGAAAATTTTATATAAAATCTGAGGATTTTTCACGTAAAGCGAAACCCGGTAGGTTAGCTTGGAGTGGCAAATCAGATTGGATTTTCCTGTGAATGATGAAAAGGCGAAAATTAGTAGAATTTTCCATGCATGGAAAAAAAGGCTGTGGAGAAATGGAATTATGTATAGCTCTTTCTGTGTAAAAGAAATTTGAGTAGTAGCTGAAAGATACTTGTGTTTGTTTCAACTTTAGATGGAAGAATCACGGCCGGTGCCACCGTTCAGGTGCAGTCAGATCGAAACGAGCAAGTTGGCAAAAGAATGGCGATCTTGGAGGGAGTCGCTGGATTGCTACTTTGCTGCGTATGGCATAACTGACCAACAAGTTATGAAGGCAAAGCTACTGCACCTTGGTGGACCAGCGTTACAAACTGTTTTCAAGAACCTGAAAGATCGTGACCATATGCCTGTAGTTTCTCTGGTCCCAAAATGGTACGATGTAGCAGTCGATAAGCTTGACGAATTCTTTGAGCCTCGTCATCAGACTACCTCGGAGCGCCGCAATCTACGACAGCTCAAACAAAAATCTGGAGAAATCTGGTTCGCTGATTTCATCATAAGGTTGAAACAGCAAGCTTCGAAATGTGGGTTCGAACGATATGGACATGAGATTGGAGTGATCTTAACTGAAATCTACCTTACGGATGCGGTGGTAGAGGGATGCATGTCAAACGAAGTTAGGAGAAGGATTTTGCTCAAGGACTTGCCGTTCGCAGATATTGAAGCCCTGGGAATATCGTTGGAAGGCGTGGATCAACAAATTGAGGAAATAAACATAAATGAGCCACCACCGAAGATTTGTAGGGTGGTTCAATCAAAACAACAACGATTCCCGAAGTCCAAAGATATGTCGGCGAAATTCATGCCAATTCGGGATAAAACGTGTTATAATTGCGGTCGTCTGGGTCATTTGGCCACGTCGCATTTGTGCCAAGCTCGTGGCAAACAGTGCAGAAACTGCCAGATTTATGGACACTTCGAACGTTTGTGCCGCAAACAGAAACAACGACCCCTTCCGGATCAAGACAGCAAGCAAGTTAGAGCGGTAGAGAATGAACGACCGACTTCCAACGACGGTAATAACTTGAAAGAGGAGACTGGACAGGACAAAGTATACTATGCTTTCTATTCAGGCAACGAAAGCAACGTTGTGACTTGCGTCATCGGTGGTATTGAGCTAGAAATGCTGGTAGACTCTGGCGCTGACGCTAATCTGATCAGCAAAGCATGCTGGTCGGAACTGAAAGATACAGTTGATGTCCTCCACAAAAGGAAGTACCAGGATCCTCAAGGCTTATGGAAGTGATCAACCGTTGATGATTTTGGGATCTTTTGTCGCTGACATAGAGGTAGGCAAATGTCGAACGCGCGCTGAATTTCTTGTGGTAGAAGGTGAAAAGCATTGCCTTCTCGGTGACACGATTGCCAAACAATTAGGCATTCTGAAAGTTGGGCTAAATATCAACCGTGTAGGTGATGCATCACCATTTCCGACAATCAAGGGTGTTATAGCGTCCATCCACATGGACCCCGACGTCGTACCTGTGTTTCAACCTATGCGCCGCCTTCCTTTACCTCTTGAAGCAGCTACTAACAGAAAATTGGACGAGTTACTTCAGCGTGACATTATTGAGCCAAAAGTAGGGCCTACCAGGTGGGTGTCACCACTAGTTGTGGTAGGTAAGGCAAACGGTGAGGTTCGGTTGTGCCTTGGTCTTCGTCGTGTGAACGAAGCGGTGTTAAGAGAGCATCACCCCATGCCAGTTGTGGATGACTACATTGCGCGGTTGGGTAGAGGTAGAATCTGGAGCAAACTGGACATTAGAGAGGCCTTCCTGCAAATCGAACTCGAAGACGAATCCAAGGATGTTACCACCTTCATCACGGGAAGAGGACTATTTCGTTTTAAACGGTTGCCATTCGGAGTAGTGACGGCTCCGGAGCTTTTCCTTAAAGCTATGGATGAGATGCTATCCGGATGCGAGGGAGTAGCTTGGTAAAGGGTGTCCACGATGAAATTGCCAGACACAAAATTGATTCGCAAAATTCGAGTTTTCATCCGATTGCCATCAAATTTTCAGGGATTGAGAAATAACTATTAAACTTCATTTTACCATTTTACTCGTATTTTATTTACAGTCCATACTCAACTGCCCGCACCTTGGCCTTAACCCCGGCCATAAAATTCGGCACAACCTGTGAATAAACCGTTTTTTGCATGTAAACCCATACTTTCTTCAGTTCCTCGACTGTCTTCACTACCTTAGGTAGTTTAAGAAGGTGCTGCTTCATAATCGCCCAGTACTTCTCGATGGGGCGGAGCTCCGGAGTGTTGGGAGGATTAAACATTTTCGGCACGAAATTGACCTTATTGTCCGCATACCACTTCAGCACGTCCTTGGAGTAGTGGCATGAGGCCAAATCCGGCCAGAAGATTGTTGGGACGTTGTGGGCTTTCAGGAGAGGAAGCAGCCGCTTCTGGAGGCACTCTTTTATGTACACCTGTCCGTTCATCGTGTCCTGGGTCACGAAAGGTGCACTCCGCTTCCCGCACGTGCAGATGGCTTGCCAAATCAGGAATTTCTTCGCAAATTTGGACATCTTCTGAGTGCGGACATGCTCCGGAACGCTGAACTTATCCTTGGCCGTGAAAAACAGGTTGCCGGGGATCTGTTTGAAGTCGGCCTTCACATATGTTTCGTCGTCCATGATGCAGCATTCAACTTTCGTCAGCATGTTGAGGTACAACTTCCTGGCACGGGTTTTGGCGGACTTGTTCTGCTTCTCGTCGCGATTAGGGGCCTTTTGTACCTTGAACGTTCGAAACCCAGCCTTAGTTTTGGCCTTCTGGACAAAACTTCGGCTTAGGTGCAGCTTTTTAGCCACATCCCGAACGGAGGCGTTCGGATTTCGGTTGAAGGCCCCAACTACGCGGTTGTGATTTTTGGTGTTGTATGGAATACTTTTTCCTTCACTTCTGGGCTTCCGATCGGTGGTCAACCGTTCCTCGAACCGCTTAATCACTCGCGACACCGTGGAATTCGCGATTCCCAACGTTTTAGCGATGGAACGATGCGAGAGATCCTTGTTCTCGTGATGAATGCGCAAGATTTTATCACGCACGAGCTGTTCTTTCGACTCCATTTTTTTTGATCACAGGACTTTAAAACTTGCAGGATGTAAATAATGCAATATGAACTAAATCCATTCAAATTTTCATTAAATTCTACCCAACGGTTAAAAAGTTAGAGCAATTTCATAGTGTGGCAATTTCATCGTGGACACCCTTTACCTTGACGACGTCATTATCGAAGTGAAAGATCTGGAGGAGCATGATGTACGCCTTAATGAGGTAATGTAAAAAGCTTTAATTTGACGATGAAGTTAATAATAATAAAAAGAAAACTTAAATGCTGTCGGTGTTAAAGGGCGATACGGTCAAAATTTGGTCAATATCAACTTGAAGTATTTCTTTCAATTTTGCATTTAAAAAACCTGAACACCCCTCATTTTGAAGGTGTGTGTGTGTAGAATGTTGCTCCTATTTTGATTTTGGAATTCACTCTTCAGTTGTCAAAATGCCGTCCAAGCAAGAAGAGCAGCGTATCAAAATTTTGCTCGCGCATCGCGAAAATCCGAGCTACTCGCACGCAAAGTTGGCAAAATCGCTAAAAGCTGCCAAATCAACCGTTACAAATGTAATTAAAGTGTTTGGGGAACGTTTGTCGACAGCCAGGAAGTCTGGATCGGGGGAAATCGAAAACCGGAGGCCACTGAGACGACAAAGAGGGTTGCCGGTAGTTTCAAGCGAAACCATAACCTATCTCTCCGAGATGCCGCAAATAAGCTGGGTGTATCGTCTACAACCGTGCATCGAGCCAAAAAACGAGCCGGACTATCGACTTACAAGAAGGTAGTGACTCCAAATCGCGATGATAAACAAAATACGACGGCCAAAGCGCGATCCCGGAGGCTGTACACGACGATGCTGACGAAGTTTGACTGCGTGATAATGGACGACGAAACCTACGTCAAAGCCGACTACAAGCAGCTTCCGGGACAGGAGTTTCATACGGCAAAAGGAAGGGGAAAGGTAGCAGATATTTTCAAGCACACGAAACTTTCAAAGTTCGCAAAGAAATATCTGGTTTGGCAAGCCATCTGTACCTGTGGCTTGAAAAGCAGCATTTTCATAGCTTCCGGGGCTGTCAACCAAGAAATTTACGTGAAAGAGTGTTTGCTGCCTTTCCTGAAGAAACACGGTTGTTCCGTACTGTTCTGCGGATTTGGCATCTTGCCATTACGGTAAAAAGGCCATGGAGTGGTACGCCGCCAACAACGTGCAGGTGGTTCCCAAGGACAAGAACCCTCCCAACACGCCAGAGCTCCGCCCAATTGAGAAATACTGGGCTATTGTCAAGCGGAACCTAAAGAAGACCAAAAAAACTGCTAAGGACGAGCAGCAGTTCAAGGCAAACTGGCTTTCTGCGGCGAAGAAGGTGGACAAGGTGGCTGTACAAAATCTAATGGCAGGGGTCAAGCGTAACGCCCGGCAATTCGGATTTGGAAAAGCGGAAGCCTAATTGAATATTTTATACTAATTGAACTTGAAAAAGAAATTTAATTTGATTTTATAAATAAACGATTTCACCGATTTACACGCGTTTTCCCTTGACCAAATTTTGACCGTATCACCCTTTATTTTATTTGGTATAAGATGATTATTTTACTAGATATGCGTTATATCAGGTGTTGTCCCGTTTGAAAAGTCGAAAAGTTGCTTTAAACTGGGATAAATGTCAGTTTAGAGTCACTAAACTAGAGTTTCTGGGACACAAAATCAGCGCCAACGGGATCAGACCATCGGATACGAAGCTGCGAACCCTACTATCATTCCGGGGAACCTAAAAATGAACCAGAGCTCCGCAGTTTCCTTGGTTTAGCCAACTACATGAACAAATTCATACCTAATTTGGCCACCATAGATCAGCCATTACGGAAACTACTGGCAAAGGACGTCAAATTTGATTGGTAAAAGAACAAGATGATTCCTTTAAGAATATCAAAGCGGCCTTATGTAACTCTAAAGGTTTGGGGTTCTATGAATTAGAAGACCGAACTGCTGTAATTGCTGATGCAAGTCCGCATGGGCTTGGAGCACTGCTAGGTCAGTACAACAAAGATAACGAGCACCGTGTGGTCAGTTTCGCCTCCAAATCGTTGACTGAAACAGAACGTAGATATTGCCAGACAGAAAAAGAAGCGCTAGCAATTGTCTGGGCAGTAGAACGTTTTAAGTTTTATTTGTTAGGGAGATCTTTCGATATCATGACTGATTGCAAAGCGTTATCGTTTTTATTTGCAAAATGTTCAAAGCCTTGCGCGCGAATCGAACGATGGGTTTTGAGGTTGCAAACATTCGATTACAGGGTTATACACATTGCTGGTAAGGAAAATGTGGCTGACTCTCTCTCTCGCTTAGCAGTTCAGGAGCCTAGAAGACCCTTCGACGTGAATGAAGAAATAATGGTCCGAGAAGTAACGATGTCAGCTTTATCTTCAACTGCCCTCACGTGGAATGATATAAAAGAAGCTTCACTATCGGACCCTGAAATCAAAAACATATTTGAACTATTATTCAACGGTAAGCAAGATAACCTAATGATTCAATACCGGGTGTTAGCCAATGAACTATGCCAGTTTGAAAATGTTTTGCTTAGAGGGACCGTATTGTAGTTCCTAGAATCCTTAGGAATTGGATTTTGTCTGCTGCTCATGATGGTCATCCGGGGATAACCATGATGAAGAATCATTTGAGGTCAAATGTGTGGTGGCCTAAAATGGATGCGGATGTCGAGCAATTCGTAAAAAGCTGTAGGGGTTGTACATTGGTAGCAGCACCAGATCCACCGGAACCAATGATCCGGAGCCAACTTCCTTCGTATCCATGGCATACACTGGCTGTTGATCTCCTTGGCCCATTACCGGAAAGACAAAGTTTGTTCGTGGTCATCGATTGTTACTCTCGAGTCATTGAAGTTTGCGAAATGCAATCTACTACTTCACATGATGTGATTAGAGAGTTGGCTATTATGTTCGGGAGGTATGGAGTCCCTTCTTTCATAAAGGCAGATAATGCTCCTCAGTTTAGTACAGACTGTGAGGAGATAAAAAAGTTCTCTGAGGCTACTGGTTTCAAAATTCTAAATACCATCCCTTATTGGCCAGTCCAACGGAGAAGTGGAACGGCAGAATAGGTCGATTCTAAAACGACTCCGCATCGCTCAAGAACTGGGGTTAGATTGGCGGAAAGAATTGCGTGATTATCTATTAACGTATCACTCGACAAAGCATCCCTCAACAGGGAAATCACCCGGCGAATTGATGTTTGGTAGACGTATCAAAAGTAAGGTTCCATCAATTATGATATTTAACGAGGATGGTTCAGTATGGGATAGGGACGCTGTGGTCAAACACAAGGGAAAAGAGTATGGAGACAAGAAAAGAAATGCCAAAGATTCCGAAATTAAGGAGGGTGATATCGTATTGGCCAAATGAATGAGAAAGATCAATAAACTGGTTACGAATTTCAGTAACGAGGAGTTCGTCGTTCAAAGCAAAGTGGGGACTGATACAATAATCAAATCTACAAAATCTGGTAAGGTGTACAGGCGCAGTTCAGCACATTTGAAAAAAGTTTTGGAGCGATGTCAGGATGACGACGTTGCTTCTGAAACAGTTCTCCCACAGATCCAGGAGGAGGGTTCTACATCTGGAGATGTTCCTATTAAAAGGATGAGGAAAGCTCCAACTAAGATTATATCCCACATTAAAGGGTGAAATTCGACAAGATAAAATTTGGATCATACAAAAATAAATCATTGCTAATCTATAACGCATTTTTATTCCTAAGGGGGGATTGTGGTATATTGGCCATACCTTTATCAACAACCTTGGAAACACGACTACCTCTGGTACAATTCATCTTGGCTTGAACGTGTGTGTGGTGAGGGGATTCGAGTGAGAACCAGCGAACGAGAAGGACGCTATTCGACACGATTTATGTCCGCTGTCATTCCTGTTCTGGTGACATTCATCTATTACATGTTGGTGCTCCTCAAACCCCTTGGTTAAGGGGGGATATACAGCTAGAACGAGAGAAAAAACTCATTTTTGAAAAAAAAATCAAGAGGAAGTTTTTACTCAAATCAATTGAAACTTTTTCACAATTATATGTGTATCCATACAGTATACAAAAATATTTTTTTTTCACATTTTTTTCAACAAAATGGCGGCCGTCAGAGTGCGTTGAAAAAGTCGTTATATTTTGCTTGTGCCGGCTCTCCTGGTTGCAGTTTTGCTCTGAAATCTGCTAATACAAAAAGATTACATTAATTACATATTCAGTTTTGTAGATGAATTGAAAAAAAAAAAGTAAAAAACATATATTTGCACTTTTGAAAAAATCCCTATTTTTTCGGCCATTTTCTCACATTTTAACATATTTAATAATAAAATATTACAATAATTTTTAGTTCATATAGAAGGTTATACTACAATAAAAAAATCCTATA
This sequence comes from Aedes japonicus, assembly GCA_034211315.2. Classification (NCBI taxonomy): domain Eukaryota; kingdom Metazoa; phylum Arthropoda; class Insecta; order Diptera; family Culicidae; genus Aedes; species Aedes japonicus. The sequence goes on along the minus strand of JASCZW010002391.1, from coordinate 73,848 downwards.
AGTTTCAGCTTAATCGAATAATTAGTTTTCGAGTTATCACCGGCATACACTCTCGCTGTTTTGAGAAAAACGCGTTGAAAGTTTTAAGCGTCCCTTTATATGTGCCTGTTGCGCGCGAAAAAAGCGAAAATGCGCGAGAAACACTTGGAGTTCGAATTTCGAAAAAAAGGTTTCAGGAGCTTATTCTAGGGGTAATTTACTAACTTTTTATAACTCTCACTTTTTTTAAACACTATTTAAAAAAAAAACTTTTTTGAGCGTATTAGTAGAACGTACCCGTCGTAACTTTTTATGCAAAAAAAAATTTGAACTGGGGGCGACCCCGGCGTAGTGGTTAACATCCATACCTCTCACGCCAAAGTCATGAGTTCGAATCTCATCCCCGGACAAGTTAAGAAAATACCCAAAAAGGTATTTGAGTGACTACGACGGGAGATGAACCAGCCCAGGGCTGAAAATCTCGATAATGAAGGAAAAAAAAATTGAATTTTTTGGTAATACTTACCAGATTTAATACTGTTTTTGGTGTATGTTTGTCTTCCACTGTAGCCACGCTGCAACACTTAAATTGAATTTGAAGGTTCAACCATTTAGTTTGAAGTTGATCTGCATCGTAGACATTGTGGAAGTTGTTTTCGGACATATCTTTCTACACTGAGTTCCGGAAATCAGTATTTTGTAATTTTTATTTCCTGCGATCAAATCCACTGAAGCAATCAAAGCCAAATTGGACTCTTCGTTCCATTCAGTCGTAACTTCCTTGCGGCTACATCAGAGGGTTTTTGCTGGCATACTCAATGCTCTTAAAACTCCAACGCTCTCTAGATTGTCGGAAAACAAAACTGATTCGTCTTTTGTCAGCAATCCGGAGATTATTATTAATATTATTATTACTATTTATAAACGACACTTTACCATTTATATGGAATTCGTGTCGGGAGTTCGGAGATGAGTGTTGACGGACTCACAACAAATTACAAAAATAATAACAAATTAGATAAAAAATACTTCACATAACCGGTGATCGAACGGATACAGCTGACGAATGTTTACAAAGTGACAGTTGTCATCCGTGCAGATGGTATGAATTTACCCATGTTTGCCGCTCAAGAATTTCCAGAGTAACAAATAAATTAGGGGCTGTTCATAAACCACGTAGACAATTATGGGGGGGGGGGGGTTTCGAAAAAGTCTACGTTTGTCTACGATGGGGGAGGGGGGGGGGATATACCAAAAGTCTACGTAGACCTTTTTTTTCTCTCTACAAAACGGATATTCATACCCTTCACGCAGAGAAAAATACCTTCATAACAAACATATTCTAGGTAAATCCAAACATACAATTATTTTATTTTGGCCGCAAACATAAACTTGCTTTGTTTCTAACATATTCTATGTTTAAAACCAAAACTAGTAGCACATTGTTGCCATTCGGTTGAGATATTATATATATGACTTGCTAAGTCATAATCAAGCCACTACAACTAATAAAGGTCATAGTGTGCTACATGGGAAGTGACATCGATGTTTGAAATTAAAATCATATTAGGGATTTTACTGGTTGCGTTCTAAATTCAATATATTTATTCTATGAGTCTTGGTTATCTTAGTCCTGGATTGAGCTTAAATGTTAACATTTTCCAGTTTCACGAAGTTTGCTCAGAGATGCACTGCACACATTTTCGAGCCCTGAACTTTGTAAAAATTGAAGCAATACATCAAATCAGTAGAATATGGCAGCTAATTAAATGATGGAGCATAACATCCCGTTCACACTACAACCTATATTACGTGATATAGACTATCTTCATATTAGCATCTATATATATCTAAAGACTGTCTACGTTAAATTTCAGACACCAAAATAATAGTAGCAAAACAAAATTTACACATTATTCAAAAGTACCGATTGTTTATTTCACAATAATAGATTCATATCTACAATAGAAAAAGTTGATAAAGATGTTAATCCTTCTTTCTGTTAAACTCTCGAACTACCTGTGGTATACCCGCGATCAGGTTCCGTACGGTACCCTCGGAAACGCCCGCCGTGACGATTCTGCATCTTCTCTTGAAATCATTGGTGCAATTTGTTTTCTTCTTAGTTTCGAAAAGTTTCTGATTGACTAGAGCCCAGAACTTCTCTATTGGGCGAAGTTCTGGACAGTTTGGTGAAACAAACAACCGAAAACAACGAATAGATTTGTTAATCCTACCTATGATTTCATGATATGAACGAAAATTAATTTTCAGTGCAACAGTCTACGAACAGATCTACGTCATGGAAGTGCAGGGGCTTGAAAGTGTCAAATTAATTGAGTCACATGGTTTATGTAACAGTCCCTTAGTTGCAAGTATTGAGCAAGATGTTGGCAACTCACGAGGACATCGCACTATTTGACAAATTGTACATGTAATTGAGATGACATACGATAGTTAACTATGTTCCCATTAGACAATCATTTTGTCAGAGTATATTTAGCGATCCATCGTTGGTCAAATATATTAGCAAAATATGCCAATTGAGCGTTTGTCAAACAGATGATCGTAGACTTGCAATTTGTGAAGCATACTTTCGATTAGAAGCTAATCTGAACTTGATCTCACACTAACGCAGCAAATTGAAAGCATCCTGAAAAATTACGACTTCTTCATGCATCATTTTTCTTGTCGACTGCCAGATCAACTGCAGTAGTAGAGACGATAATCATAATCACAAAAGCGATTGACAAAGGCGTACGATCAAATTTGGTCAAGGAAAACGCGTGTAAATCGGTGAAATCGTTTATTTAAAAATCAAATTAAATTTCTTTTTCAAGTTCAATTAGTATAAAATTCAGGAAAAATATTCAGTTAGGCTTCAGCTTTTCCAAATCGAATTGCCGGGCCTTACGCTTGACCCCTGCCATCAGATTTTGTACAGCCACCTTGTCCACCTTCTTCGCCGCAGAAAGCCAGTTTGCCTTGAACTGCTGCTCGTCCTTAGCAGTTTTTGGTCTTCTTTAGGTTCCGCTTGACAATAGCCCAGTATTTCTCAATTGGGCGGAGCTCTGGCGTGTTGGGAGGGTTCTTGTCCTTGGGAACCACCTGCACGTTGTTGGCGGCGTACCACTCCATGGCCTTTTTACCGTAATGGCAAGATGCCAAATCCGGCAAAACAGTACGGAACAACCGTGTTTCTTCAGGAAAGGCAGCAGACGTTTATTCAAACACTCTTTCACGTAAATTTCTTGGTTGACAGTCCCGGAAGCTATGAAAATGCTGCTTTTCAAGCCACAGGTACAGATGGCTTGCCAAACCAGATATTTCTTTGCGAACTTTGACAGTTTCGTGTGCTTGAAAATATCTGCTACCTTTCCCTTCCTTTGCCGTATAAAACTCCTGTCCCGGAAGCTGCTTGTAGTCGGCTTTGACGTAGGTTTCGTCGTCCATTACCACGCAGTCAAACTTCGTCAGCATCGTCGTGTACAGCCTCCGGGATCGCGCTGGCCGTCGTATTTTGTTTATCATCGCGATTTGGAGTCACTACCTTCTTGTAAGTCGATAGTCCGGCTCGTTTTTGGCTCGATGCACGGTTGTAGACGATACACCCAGCTTATTTGCGGCATCTCGGAGAGATAGGTTAGGGTTTCGCTTGAAACTACCGGCAACTCTCTTTGTCGTCTCAGCGGCTTCCGGTTTTCGATTTCCCCCGATCCAGACTTCCTGGCTGTCGACAAACGTTCCCCAAACACTTTAATTACATTTGTAACGGTTGATTTGGCAACTTTTAGCGATTTTGCCAACTTTGCGTGCGAGTAGCTCGGATTTTCGCGATGCGCGAGCAAAATTTTGATACGCTGCTCTTCTTGCTTGGACGGCATTTTGACAACTGATGAGTGAATTCCAAAATTAAAATAATAGCAACATTCTACACACACACCTTCAAAATGAGGGGTGTTCAGGTTTTTTAAATGCAAAATTGAAAGAAATACGTCAAGTTGATATTGACCAAATTTTGACCGTATCGCCCTTTAGTCGTAAAGAAAATGAATATATTTTTTGGAAGTACTAGCACACCGGTTCCAAGCTTAATGATTCACCCCTAATAACGTAACTCACACCAACACACTATCAAGTACTGTGTCAAAATAACATAGTGAATGTTGTTTTGATTCGCTTTGTTATATTTGTTACAAAGATGCTAAACCCGGAAGGTACCGAAAAGCGCAATAATTATTGCAAGGTGCAGACTGCAAGGAGTACTTCGGACCTAGGGGTTCTACAACAGCAAACCAATTTCAAATCGCTAGTTGCATATTGATTGTTGGTAGAGAGGACTCCAAGAAATTCAGCGATTCCAGAAAGGATGTCTAAAATCGCCTTTCTACTTCGAATCAAGGGAAGGAAGAAAGCGTGGACCTCCCGTACCAAACGCTTTCATATAGAGTCAAATAATGTGATAATTTGTATTTTATCGTTGGGAGCATAGATGCTAGAAAGATTAGTTTGAGCTCCTACGGGTGGACTATTGGCATTTGAATTAAAAAGTCTAGCAATAATTTGCCAAGGTTATAGCGCCTTATCTCGCTCATTATAAAGCATGTCTTTGATTGCGTGCTAGGAAAACTATTTTAACAAAACGAGTGTGAGCAAATTATAGAAAAAATATTTTCAATGTTGTCATCACCAAGAACTTATAATCAGCAAGTTAGTTTTTCCTTGTTGGGGACGCATTGCCACTGCAACCATTGATTTGATTTATTGTGGCGTCACAAACAAGTTAGTTTTATTTTTTCAAATGCGAATTGACTACATTTTATCTAATCGCGCAGATAATACTAGTCTACTTAATTTATCACATTAACACGTAGTAATAGGTTCATAAATAAATTGGCAGCCTTCACATTCCGGCCGCCTCATTACATTACACAGGTAAATTTAAAACCGGATCCGGTAGGGCTGTTCCCGATTATCGTCAACCCTATCCGTATTGCACTAGGAAGAACAATGCCGTCACTCGCTCATGAGTAATTCTTGGCATAGACGGGTACCCTTCGGTGCTGCTGATTCATCATCGATTGGATCATTGTCTGCGATGCAGTCATTTGGGCATCAGGGGAACTGGAAAACACTACTGGGCCAGTCCGTGCCTGTCGTTTGCTGAGAGAAGTCGGTGGTTGAAAATAACTGGAATAATCCGGTCGAGGAGGACCTCCACGGGCCTTGAATTGGTACACTTTTGGAGTGGTGAAGTGCTTCAATCCTGGTGTGGTGAACGGTTTCAATAGGTTTTTCTTGGGACCGGTCGATTGGCGAATGCCACTCTGCTTGGCCTTTTGCAGTGTAACAGGATGAGCAACTTGATTATTGTATTGAGCGAATGGCTGATAGACAACGTCCTTCTTATAGTACGGACCCAGTTCTTTCTCTCCGAGATGGGAAAAGTCAACCGAGGAGGAGATGGGTTTCAATTTCGAAAGGTCGGGGGCTTTGACTTCTTCGATTCGGATCGTTGGTTTGAAGCTATCTTTGGTAAAGTCAAATTCCTGGAGAAGAATTCCTCCTTATCTCCACCGAAGGACGGGCGGTAGCCTTTATGCTCGTGATTGAAGTTTACGTGCGGTTTCAGCTCCAGTAGCGCTGGTGTAGGCCGTCTCTTTCACTAAGCTCGGCAATATCCTGTTCGTGTTGTGGAACGTCCGAGCTCAGAATGATGTGATCCTGATTTTTGCTGAAGTGGTTGATCTTCGATTGCGAATGATGATCGTCGTACCGAAAGTGATCATGTTCGTCATATATGGGATGAGCGTTGGGGCCATGAGTTTTGACTACCTGTAACAAGTGGTTGAGATGTTATGGGATTGAAATGAAATGGAACTGTTTTGCAAACCGCATTGAATCCTGTTTTTGAGTCAGCCGTGTAGTCCACCTCACGGATGGATCCGTCGGGTTCCACCACGCTGTAATGGCCTTTCACTATGCCATCGTCGCGGGTTTCCACTGAGATTTCACATCACCGCTGTGCAAATCCTTCACACCGTAACTAAATGAGTACGATGGATGTGCCTGTGGGAAGAAACAATGTTAAAATTAATGAAAAATGCGTGAAGTTTTACAACAGAGAATTCAATGAAAATGAAGCATTTCGCCAAGAACAAACTTCACACGATGTGGCTGTCCAAACATAATTTATAGCACCTTCAGTGCGCCGACATCACTCGAATGATTGACAATCGACACACATTCATTACACGCTGCCGCCGCCATGCCGCCGGTGCATTTCACAGAAGCTGTCTCGCATTCTGAAGTGCGCCACGCGGACTCGACCGGCTTCAGATGGAGATACTAGGGTCAATAATTAAATCTGATGAAAAACAAAACTTTTCATCCGGCTACCTGCCAACGTCAAGCAACTTTGTTGAGCCAATTAAGTTATGGTTTGTTCCTACATATCTACTATCAACTCTCTGTCACACACTTCATTTACCATCCTAAAGCTATGCTGCTCCCGCTTTGATCAATATTGCCCGAAAGCGGTATGTGCTTAATAAGAAATTTATGATAATTTTTTAATAGTTGAAATATGCTAAAATCAATGTTAATAAAAATTGTATGCCTTATTAGCATGGTGGGCTTGGGCACTGGGTCAGTCGATCAGGTGCAGAGCATTCCGCCTCCTCCTTCTATGCGTGCCGGGGCGAATGGGGACGGTCAGTGCTCAGGCTGACCACCACTCGGGTTCAACGTAATCCACGGTGTGGTGCAGCCGCGCAGTGGGTACTTATACGCACCGACATTGATTGGTTGGAGGCTTATATTTCTCCATCGTGGTTGCGCATAATTTGAATTGACGTTGAAGTGGAAGCCGGCCATAATTAAGTGCAAAAGAATCTGGCGCAGAACGCTGCTGGGGTTTAGGTTGAATTTCTGGAACTTGAGTTCTCATTTGGCTTTCGAACCTTCTTCACCGAATGTTGCCACTATACTGAGCCGGTTGGTTGCTGGTCTAGTTGTAAAAGCGCCACGTTGTGATGGCGTATATGGTAATAACCGTCGCTCAGGACGTTCCCTGACAAGAAGATTGCCTTGCATGTGTTTGTTCCGGTTCTCTTTATTACGGCGGCGCTTCAGCCCCTCCTGGGAAATAGATGTCGTACCATTACTCACTGCTAACCTGCATATTCTATAGTTTACTTTTGTTTGCTATCAGACATTTCAATGTAATATGTATTGTAGAAATTATGTCGAGGAACTCTCACAAGCAACTTCATCTTGGTGAGGGTGGTTGCTAACATTAAAAAGCATTTTGAAACCATTTTGCCCCCCAGTAAATGTATTACGCTGGCAAATTGGCAATCAGAAGTCACCGAACCGAAGCCAAATGGTTTTAAAGTAGTCATTGCGAAGATATCTTGGCTTTGTGGCAGAATTGTGAATTTTTTTCCATGCGCGTCATATGTAGGTGAAATGTAATTGAAAAGTTGGAAAAATGAATGCATAAAATTTTTAATTTAGTGCAATCAAACTGTAGATCGGAGACCAATTTCGGAATTTTCTTAGATAACCTTATTGAGTTTTCATAAATTTTCAGGAAATTCATAATTAATTTATCGATCATTTGTTTTGATTTGTCATTGCTGTATTTATGACTTCTACGTAATTTCAGAGGCGCGTACTGAAATTTTCGGCATCATATCGTGCTAATATTCACCACAAAATTAAATGCGCATATGGAATTTGGATACTTGCTATAAAAAACGCTTATGACTGTTTTGGATATTTTGCTATCAAACAAAATTTCGCAGAACAATGCAGAACTTTTTTTCAAAGATATTATTTACTTGCTTCATTAGGATCAGAAGAGCAGAGAATTGGTCTAAAGTAGAGCAACAAAAACAAAGAACAAAAAACAATAAAAAGAAACACTGAATTTTCTGCGTTATCTAATGCACATAAAGGGAATGCTAGATTTGGCAGAACATAATGGGATATTTCATGTAAATTTAAGCCAGATAACGCCTGAATCGAGCCTGTTGTATGAAAGATTGCAAACAATATCGTTGTTTACGCTTCTTTGGCTTGGAATTACACGAGGGGAAATTTTACGCGCTTGTTAAAATTAATTATTTTTTTCTGTGCAGTCAAGTTTTGAAAGCTGTGATCATTTGTTCGTCTGCTGGTTTTCTTGGCAGCCAATAGGTTTTATGAAGATTCTCAAGTGGTCATAGCATCTATCACTATCCTTTTAAACATCTCCATGGTCTTGTAAAGGTTTTATTAAGTTATATTAATTGTTATGTTATATATTCTGCGTGCGAGGAGTAACGATTATGATGTAGAAGGAGATGTTCGCTCATCACCATGAGGCACCAAGAGTGAACAACAATGTTTTTGGCTAGAATGAAGATATGAAGAGAAAGTTTTGATAGTTCCGCTAGTGTGCGGCAGAGCTTGGAAATCTAACAGATGTTTTAGAAAATTGAGCGAAAGGGCATGTGTAGTGGTACTCGAACCAACGACATTTTGCCTAACATCCCACTGCAGGGTGAGTCGAAGCACGGACTAAGTCCGCCACTTCAACAGGCAAAAATGTCCGGTTGGAAGACGCTCATGTACCACTGGGCTTGTCATAGTTATTCTAGCGATCTATTGTGTGCACTCTGTTTACTGATGCGCACATGGGAGAGGAACTCTCTCCTTTTTTGGATTTGTTTTAATTCGCACCGACTGACGATCACTAAAGTTTTTCTCGTCGTCTCCAACGTAGAGACCTCGGAGAGAAACACCGTGAAGCTGATGCGATACTGGTCCCACCGGAGTATAATTAATGGTTACCACCATTTATGGTTTTACATACATTGATTGTTATGTTATATATTCTCCGTGCGAGGAGTAACGATTATGATGTAGAAGAGTGTTCGCTCATCACCATGAGGGCACAAGAGTGAACAACCAGGGAAACTTTCAAAAACTGAAGGTGTTGCAGTCTTATTTAGCACTCTTTTTCCATAGTTTTCCATTTTTAAAGTGCAAATCTGTACTGAGAAAGTGTCTTGAACATACCCGGACGGAGTCAAAATTAATCACATGAAGGTCATAAACATTATTATGAGCTGAGATGTTGGCTTCGAAAACATGGCGACACGTCAGCTACCTGGACACAGACATACACGACCAAACTTTTAATTTGGCAATGTGTATTTCTTATTTCATTTACTCTCACGGAAATGTTAGATAGAGCGACTGTGACGACAAACAGGATGCTTCGTTTAAAAACAACCAAATGTGAGAGACAGCAGGCTTCAAGTTACATTTCCGCTGCGCTATATCCATGGTTAACAAAGGAGAGAGAAAACATGGGCACTCTCAAAAGCAACAGTGATGCCATAGCTGCGTATATGACAGTGCCAGATGATGGACAATAGAATCATAAGCATAGACCAACCTCAAATGACTGGAAGAAACAGGAATTAAATTGTGATTTCAGATTATATAAATATGAAATAAATTTAACTCAATGTTCAACATTACATTCTGGCAACAAACCTAGATGTGAGAAGGAGCTAATGAAGGCATGCTCTCTGATAAACACGAATAGATGCAAAATATATAAAAGCAAACAAAAGTGAGCTTCTTCAGCAGGTAGCAAACTGATGGTTTTCTAGATGATGTATATTATATCTTAAAAATGACAGTCATAAATTGATAATCAATCATGATTTATACAACTTGTCATTAGCCCGATAGATAGGGCTTAAGTTCGTATCATTAAAAGTAAATAAATTTGGAAAATTTGGGAGTTTAGATCCTATTTTCTTACAACTGATTAAAACAGTCATCCCTGTTTCCTACCCTATGTATATTATTTAGTATTTCAGTTTTTCATTTTAACAAACTCTAATCTCTAGCTTCAAGGAAAGATGATTTGAAAATAGAGGTAAGGCAATCATATTTATTTGTCTGTATTTTCTTATATTTATATAACACCATATGTTGTGGAGAAGCGAGAGCCCAATACCGCTCTATAGGTCGCAACTCCGGGCAGTTAGTTCGATTCATCTCTTTCGGTACAACATGGACTCCATTCGCTTTATACCATTCCAAAACATCTTTGACGTAGTGACAAGATGCCAAATAAGGCCAGAATAGCGCGGAAGCGTCATGGCTGCGTAGGAATGGTAACAATTGCTGCTTTCTTCCCGGTATATCTCCTTGTTTACTGTTCCCGTAGTGATGAAGCTTTGGCTTGCTCGACCACAGCTGCATATTGCCTGCCAAATCAAATATTTTTTGGGAAACTTGGCCTTTTTCTTCGTCCTGAAATGCTCCTCAAGGCCGTTTCGTTGCATGGCAGTATAATTAGACATTCCGTTATACAAGATTTGTCAAGTATGAGGGGAATTGGGGTAAAATTAACCACTTCCGAAGGTCAAACCGAAGCGGTATCCTCTTTATTGGCTTCTGCGGATAATTTGCGATAAGTACAGTGCAAATGAGGGTTATATTGATGACATCAATGTATAAAACTAAATGAAATATGAGTTTGAGGTATTATCATGGGGAGAATTGGGCAAAATGGATAACTTCCCGTGTTGTGCGGTGGCTGAAACCATCTACAATCGATTTCTCGTGATCTTTGACACTAGAAATGCTCGTCCCAAGGTACTGAAACTAGCGGCCGTATCCGTTTTTTTGGCTCGTTTTGCCCACAGTGCGTTGCATGGCAGTATAAGAAGATATTCCGAGAAACTGGTTAAAGTCTTCCCGCCCATAAGTTTCATTGTCCATTACTACGCGGGAAAACTTCGTCAAATTTTCGCGTTACAACTTGCGAGCCCGGGTTTTAGATGTCACATTCTGTTTATTGTTACGGTTCGGTACTGTTTTTACCTTGAATGACTTGATACCTTGCTTGGGGACATTAGAGCTCAGAGCATACATTAATAATAGATAATAGATCTTACTGAACACGTTTTCCAATGCATATTCATATGAGTTTACATGATCGTGTAAATATTTCACGTTGATTGTTTTTCTTCAAATAAGCTTCTATGTTGAATTTCCCGTTTAGCTATCATTCGTTCTAGAGTGTGGCAAAACAGAACACATTTTTAACATCTAAAGCAGTTCACTCTCGATTACTTGTTGAATAGTTATTAGTAAATATATAGAGAAGGAATTGTCGAAACGTGTGAAGCAGATTTAATTGCTGTTTCAGAATCCATTGTGTTTTGAGCTGTTCACTGATACTTATTCGGATTCACCCATCGCAGCAACCTGAATCTAATATGAAGATAAATGCCATATCATGTTGAATGAAACTTACCAGTTTTTAGGAACGCATTTGACAACCTTTTGTTTATCTTGAAAACATGAACCGCAGCCACCGCCTAATTGTTTTTGTTTGTCAAAAACAGGGTTGCGGCTTATCATTTTTGACTCAGGCATATTCATTTGCCAATATCTCCTTTCAGAGGGTCGATTTGATAAATGATGTATGATGAACTTAGTGCATGAGTAGACCTACAACTTTGTCTAACAGTACATTGCTCTAACTCCTATATCTTCGACATGAGAGCGTATATTCACAGTGATCTTCACGATGATAATCGCGTGATCTTCACCGCGAATATCATCGCGAAAATCACTGCGAATATACGCTCTTATTCCTCAGATATAAGAGATAGAGCTCTGTATTGTTAGACCAAGTTGTAGGTCTACTCAAGCACCATAAGTTCATCATACATTATATTTTGAAATTGAGCTTCTGAGAAGAGCTATTGGCAAATGAATATGGATAAGTCAAAAATGATAAGCCGCAACCTTGGTCAAAAAAATGAATGTTGTATAATTTTGAAATAGATATATTTCATTATTTACGAATCATCCCGGCACTTGACGCCCATGGCTGACACGTTTTGATAATCTAGTTATTGGTTGGAGAAATCAATTAGCCAATAATCTCTCTCTCGATCATTGACTTTTCCACTCTCACATGAAAAAATAGATTTGGATGTAATAATCAACGATGTCAGCATCTGAAGAGGGTCATGTAAAATTCAATTGAGCAAATATTAAAACATGTGAATTTCAAGGCGTGTAAATTAGAAGCTTCAAAAGATTTTGAAGTTATGTGCATGCTTTTTGTGCATGAAAATAGATTGAAAATTACATAATAATTTTAACTGTGTAATGAACGTTTTCTAACGTAAGCGTTGATAATTTTTTTTTCTATGTATTCCTCATTTTGCTTCATAATTTTTAAAACTTAAATTTCGGCAACTTTGTAAAGTACACACTTAGAAATTATGAATTTTACACGAGACCTAATCCATGTTTGTAAATAGTCGGGAACGTAAAGTCGGGGAACGTAATAGTTGGGGACGTAAAGAAAGATTTCATGTAAAATTATGTCTCTTGAAACTGACACATACGCAATTTGACAAAAGATGTGTTTGGTTGAATTTACTTTCTCATCTCTTTCAACACATTCTTTTGCGCTAAAGGACGCTTGCATGTGTCGGTCTCAGGGACAGAAATTTACACGAAATTTTGGTAGTGTGTAGTGAAATTATTTTCAACATGAAATTCAAAACTTTTTCTGGCAACAGAGCAACTGAAATAGTTTTTTTTTCTCCAGATTCAGCTCACATGTTTTAGGATTCTTCATATTTTTCACGCAATAGCAGCAGTTTTTAATACGAATTACCTTCAAAACAACAATTTGATGAGAATAATTGATCATGGTAATCAATTAAGATGATCCGATTCTATGAATCTGTTGTTTACACATTTATGTTCTGCGATTGTTTTTACAACAAGAGCTCGCGCACGTAAAAGAATACCTATCTAGTTCTAAAGACGTCGACCGGCGTACAACCCAACTGAAGGACACGCAGATCGAAATAAGCCTGGTCTCAGCGACGGTTACTCAAATTCAAGAGTATCAACATCAGACGACTGATGCATTGGCCATGTTTCGATATCAATGATCCAGTTTTGATTTCCGATTATTCGTAGAAAATTGAACCTGAATTCAGGAAGGTTAAGCTGGACCCTCAGCAAAAAGAAGCCAGAAATGCAAATTGGAATCGTGACAGATCGAACTTGCAGAGGAAAGAGGAGGCGCCGAATTTCTCGAAAAGCCGTGTAAATTGAGAAAAGATTAACTTAAATATTTGCAAACGTACTGTGCATTGAAGACTGCAAGAAATGGGCTTTAAAAATGGGGTTACCCACGACAGCCCTCTATTCGAAATATTTACAGGTTTGGTTAGTTAGTGATGTGATGTGTGATGTGTAATAAGAACCCCCCATCAGTGCAAGGATTACCTATGGCTGCATTTACAGGTGTGGTACTTAGTATTCAAAAACTGAATTTGAGTTCAACATCATCAAACGTCTCAAATTTTCCCAAAAGTAAATCGATAAGCTTACAATTCTGGAAAAAAAGATTCTCTGGAGTGATCTGAGGAGCGAATCTGAGGCTCTTCGGGCGTAAACAGCATGCACGAATCTGTACAAAACCAGGAGAAAACTTGCTAATAAAAAATATACAAAAGACAATGAAGCACGGAGATGGCATGTTGGAATGTTGGAAATGACCGAATGAAGATCATATATAATCATATATAATAGATACAATAGAATGATTGCAGTATTTTTCATTTTCATAAATATACACACTTTTATATAAATATTTCATAGGAATGGGAGGGGCCATCAGGGCACCCGATTGAAGCACTCTGGATGGGGAGAGTGGGAATGCCAACTCCCCATTGTTAACAGTTTGTGAATAGAGGGCGGGCTCTTCTCCCCGCCATTGGGGCGTTCTCATGTTAGATAGCTTGCTCTTTTGACAAATTGTTCAATCTTGTTGTTGGAAGAGTCTTTATATCTCTGAGGAAACGTATAAGTGATGTTGTCTATCGATCCACCCAACCCCTCTATGGCCCTTCATACAATTGCATGATTAGGATAATCAGTGGTTATTAACGCTTGATCACATCTAACAGAGAGGAGAGCCCATTGCTGTCGGACTCAGTTTCCGTGCTACAATAGGTGGTAGTACATATCATACATATCATACTTAGCCAATTTGAAGCCAATGCGAAGATATGGGAGTCACTGTATTCTCCAAACCTTCTTCAGTATCATCCTTATGCCCAAATGGTTGCTTATAACCGCCATGATTCGAACTCCCATCGCATCCCCATTTTACCGTCAAGTGAATGTCATCATTTGACGAATAATAAATCTTTGAGATAAGGCCCAAGCTTTCACACAGTCGCTAAATAGTGTGATCAATCAAGTTCTGTATTGAAACCTGAGCAGCAGATTGTTGGATATGGATACCTGATAACAATCAGTTATGTATTACTACACTATTAACCAAATGATAGTAATATTACCATTGGGATAACAATTCGATTTGGAATCTCTCACATGATTATACGTTGGATACATTTTAATGCCTTTATGAAATGACACCATGCGAATATTTGTGAATTGTGCCTTGAAAATTCCGTTCTGGCATAGAAAAGCAAGTGCTTCATCTGGTTTGAACAAACTATCTCCAGGATCAAGATCGTTAGACGTTGTATCCATATTCTTTGTGGAAGTTGGATCTGATGCAATATTCTCAACTAATTTCCCTGCCTTTTGAAAACCTCCAGAATAAAGGCTAGAACTTGAGGAGAATATTCCTGTGTTAGATTGCGTACTTTAACTTTCTTTGCTTGTCTCCAGGAATCCAAAAACGATTTCGACGGACGTCCTACCCTGTTTTTAGGAGTCAACGATGTCTTGATTGAGGACAGAGATAACCTTATTTTATTTTTCGAGAGAAATCGCTCTTTCGTATAGTTACTGCTGCTTCAACGCTTTTTTCAATTCGAATCGTAGCTTGCATATATGTGATATCATTGCTTCTTTCCTTATTTGACCAACCGTATACTCGTTAACTATGTAGCGAAAGATCTCCGTGCTACTTTTCCCAGAAAAAAAAACACCAACTAAACACCATTCTCCGAGCTACTTTTCCCAGAAAAGAACCATCAACTAAACTACCATTGTTCACATCTAAAACAGATTCTCGTTAAACAAAAAACAAACAAAGCATTGCACAGTGGGCAAAAATGGATCCAAAATCCCATTAATTTAGACGGTGCAGGGTAGGAGTCCTGAAAAATAGCTTATCTTATGGGAAAAATTGCGGGAAATCCAATGGTGTTGGTTTCATTTAGGGTTGACCACAGTAAGTGTCCCATTTTGCCCATTTCTCCGCTCCTTTTGGATGCAAACTAGAATTATTACCTGAAAACTAAACTTGGTGCTACTATATTAAACCCAAATGCACTGTAAATTTGAAAAACAATCTGAAGAACTGTAGAGAACAAATTTTACTTTGATCGGATGCCAGGAAGTGGTCCATTTTACCCGATTTTCCCTCACACATGCATAAACTCATATACCATGTGGTTCGAAGATTGACCAGTAATATTGCTCTATTTGCACTGTACTTATGTAAAATGTCCGAGAATCGATTGGTGATGGTTTCGTTTAGGGTTGACCTCAGTAAATTGTCCATTTTACCCGAATTCCCCCCATAATTTAATAACCTCATATACCATGCCGTTTTGAAGATCGGCGCTAGTAATATTACTCTCACTTGCACTGTTCTTACGTAAAAATGTCCGGAGAATCGAATGGTGATAGCTTCGTCGAGGGTTGACCACAGTAAATTGTCCATTTTACCCGAATTCCCCTCATAATTTAATAATATCATTTAAATCACGCTGTTTTGAAAATCGGCGCTAGTAATATTGCTCTCACTTGCACTGTACTTATGTAAAAATGTCCGAAGAATCGAGTGGTGATGGTTTCGTTTAGGGTTGACCTCAGTAAATTGTCCATTTTACCCAATTTCCCCCCATAATTTAATAACCTCATATACCATGCCGTTTTGAAGATCGGCGCTAGTAATATTGCTCTCACTTGCACTGTAATTATGCAAAAATGTTTGTAGAATCGATTGGTGATGGTTTCGTTTAGGGTTGACCACAGTAAATTGTCCATTTTACCCAATTTCCCCCCATAATTTAATAACCTCATATACCATGCCGTTTTGAAGATCGGCGCTAGTAATATTGCTCTCACTTGCACTGTTCTTACGTTTAGTATTGCCCACATTAAGTTGTTCATTTTACCCGAATTCCCCTCATAATTTAATAATATCATTTAAATCATGCTGTTTTTAAGATTGGTGCTTGTAATATTGCTCTCACTTGGACTGTACTTATGTAAAAATGTTTGTAGAATCGATTGGTGATGGTTTCAGTAAATTGTCCATTTTACCCAATTTCCCCCCATAATTTAATAACCTCATATACCATGCCGTTTTGAAGATCGGCGCTAGTAATATTGCTCTCACTTGCACTGTTCTTACGTTTAGTATTGCCCACATTAAGTTGTTCATTTTACCCGAATTCCCCTCATAATTTAATAATATCATTTAAATCATGCTGTTTTTAAGATTGGTGCTTGTAATATTGCTCTCACTTGGACTGTACTTATGTAAAAATGTCTGGAAAATAGAATGATGATGGTTTTGTTTAGGGTTGACCTCAGTAAATTGTCCATTTTACCCGATTTCCCCTCATTCTTGAAAAACCTCTTATACCATGCTGTTTTGAAGATTGGCGCCAGTAATATTGCTCTCACTTGCACTATTCTTACGTTAAACTGTCTGCAGAATCGAATGGTAATGGTTTCGTTTAGGGTTGACCTCAGTAAATTGTCCATTTTACCCGAATTCCTCTCATAATTTAATAATATCATTTAAATCATGCTGTCATCTTCAAACGGCGCTAGTAATATTGCTCTCATTTGCTCAGTACTTATGTGAAAATGTCCGGAAAATTAAATGGTGATGGTTTTGTTTAGGGTTGACCACAATAAATTGTCCATTTTACCCTATTTTCCCTATCTTTTGGAAAAGAAACTGACATATCATGCGGTTTTAATGATTGTCATTTTTACATTATATTCAATCGAAGATTTTCCATCTCATAATAAAATACAGTATGAAATAAAAACAGTTCATTCTAATGTAAATCGACTACGAAAGTTTGCTCTACAATGTATCATTGTTTTCGCTTCCATCAAAATCTGTATAACTGTCGTCAGCATTATCTACGGTCGCTTTATTATTTGCGAGATGACCGTAGTCGTTTCACATGGTTGAATTCTGTCATGATGAGATCTTCCATTTTGTGATACAACTGCTTGACCTTTTGAGCATCGAGCTGCTTTGAAGAAACTGCTAAGCTGCTAATCAACCTCACATGATTGGCCAGTTGTTTCGAAATACCAAGAATTTCGTCGAACTTTTACGGTTCTGTCGCGCCTTGTTGCCTGTGTTGCTGCTACTACTGCCTCCAATTTTTGGTCGATTCACGCTCACCTTAAACGCATCCTCAAGTTGGTTTATGAGATTATTCCGGTATGAGGAAAATAGGGTAAAATGGACAATTTCCAGAGGTCAACCCTAAATTAAATCATCACCATTGGATTCCCCACAATTTTTCCCATAAGATAAGCTATTTTTCATAAGCTCCTACCCTGCGCCGTCTAAATTAATGGGATTTTGGATCCATTTTTGCCCACTGTGCATTGATTCAAATAATCTCTTTCCATTTTTGTGGATAACGGTGGTAGAACTTCAAAACTATTACAAAAAAATCAAGCCGTGACGAAATTCATTCATAAAGATTTAAATTCAGATTCAGGAACTTCAGACTAGGAAATGACTAGTTACACGCAGACAATCCGGTATCAACTTGACAGCTCCAGAGTAAAGTCAATGTATCTCGGTAATCGTGGCTCACTAGCTCTGACAAATCTAATGAATCCTTGAACAAAATATCAATTGAACGTATTTATATCGACTGTTATTTTCAAAGCTGTGGAGCTCATATTCGTTGTTGATGAATATAATGCAGACGATGTGTTGTATTTTTTCCTAAATGTTAAATGGGGTATGTGTCCCTCAACTCAGCCTATTATGCAATGATCGATAACATTTTTAATTATACCTCATAAAATTTTTAAGCTGTAAAATCACGATATCTTTTGAACGGATGGATGAAATTACGGTTCATCAAACTGTGTATTTAAACAAGTTCTAAAAATTTGCTGAAAACACCGTTTGCATAAAACTAAAATTGAAAAAGTAAGGCGAAAAAAAAGGGTCACCCTACTCTTAAGCGTAAAAATGATCATAACTAATGACACAAAAGACCTACGGCTATGGTTTTTGCTGCAAAGTTACTTTAAATTTAATAAGGAACAATTTTATTACATTGCTTTATTGCAAGACATGTGAAAGATAGAATTTTTATTTCAATATTTTCAAGGACCACCCTAACTGAAACTGATGTCAAATTAAAGCCCTAATTAAAAGTTGCAACTTTGCCCAAGACAGGTTTGTTCTAAAGTTGGATATTCATAGTGAAAATAGTTTATTCCTGCTAATCTATCATTCTGACCCAGTATGCAATGTCATGAAAGCTTGATCAAGACTAAGGGAACGTCCATTCATTACGTTACGTAAAAATAACTTTTTATAACACCAAAGTCACAGTTTTTGTATAGACCTTCAAATTTTTTTGTATGGATCGTCACGTTTTCCCAAACCCTCCCCTCCCCCTTTACTGCGTGACATAATTAATAGACCTTTCCTAACAGAGAGGAAAGCCCATTTCTATTGGACTAAGTTTCCGTGTTACAATGGGTGGTAGTACGTAGCATACATCGTACATCAAATACTACCTTCAATTGATATTTTTGAGTAGGCAACTCTAAAATCTACAAACAATCTATTTACAATGCAATTCAAATGAAACAGACAATAGATGCTGCTTTTATTTTGTGCTAATGTATCATTAGCTTAAAAAATGTCATGGGTCAATCAACCATTTCTAATAATAACAAAACATTCTCATTATGACCGATATTAGGACGCATAAATACCACTCAGAAAGCATCACAATGCGGCAGCCTCGTCCAAATGTCCTTCATCCTTTCGCTTTTTAAAGGTCCATTGCTGTTCCACATTGGCGTTCCAATGGCCCCAGCATTCGGGGCGACAGACAAAATCGCAACCCGCAACGCTGTCCTCATAATTCGCTCCAATTAGCAAATGCAAACGGGCGTATGTGTGCCTGCGCCTGCGACTGGTGAAACCAAACAATGAACTCAAGTGTCAACGTCTAATTAAATACCTTGTAATGTCATTATTAATTTATTGCGATCGCTATCGAATCATGTCGCGATCGCGCTGTCGCTGCCACTGCTGGTTGTGCTTCTGTTTTCTTCTTCTTAGTCTGTTTTTTTCTTCTTATTCATCGAGCTTCATTCATGCTAGGCCACAGTCGGATAGCTGGGATATCAGGGGGAACCATCAATACGTGCGCATATGCGTAGTTCGAACAACCCATTCATACTTTTACTATCGTTCGGCTGCTAGGCTGGGTATGTTTGCCCACCACGCACCGGTTCGAAACTTGATCAGCTGGAGCAAAAATCCCACATTGTAATGGAACCATTTTTTTTTTGCTTCGCTCAATGTTATCACAAAGTGCAATTTTCTGTTGAACTTGACTTTGGCAGCTATTTATGCTAGTTTTAAGGTTTCGAGTGCTATAAATCTTTGGACGCACAGTCGTTTGCATCGATTAAAATTAACACCTTCAAAACAAATACGTTTATGCAGATCTTAGATATCGCCTGCAGGAGGTATTCCATGGCTGGCGCCAGTCTCGCTGAACAAATCGAATGAAATCAAGATCTGAGATAACTTTCTATATGCTTTTTTTTTCAGCGCAAGTCGGTCGATTTAAAAATCAACAGTTGTTCAGTTTGGCATTGATCGGTGTGATTGATAAATGGTGTCGTAAACTGTTCAAGATCACTTGATGCTATTTTTCAGGAGATTTTTCGCTTTCCGCGGCTCGACTTGAGGATAAGCAAAAAAACAATCTCACCTGGTGATTTATCCTGAATTGGTTAACTGAGTTTGCATTGTTCGGGAAAACATGCATACCGACTGAAAATGGATCAATTTACTTCTGAGTTCTAAGCTTGATCATCGGGTGACTTCATTTCAACCTTTTTCTCTAGATTGAATCGGGGATTAATTTCACGGTCGAAAACCGGGTCGCAATAAAATCGTTTAAGCTTATTTAAAGGAAAACGACCAAATGTATGTCGACTCGGTTGCACTTGAAGTCGGTGACATTTAGCACCCGTTCGTCCGCCACAACGTTATGAGGAGTGTTTGATGCAAAAACAACACCTTTAGATTGTATTCCCCGGCTCTACTAGTATTTAGATGGAAAAGTATTCGAAAAGTGTAGCATGATCGAAGATCATCGGCCTTCTAGCCAGTGTGAACTTGCCGTACCGCAAAGTCTAATAAAATAAACACTTTATAAACGTCAGCCGGCGATGGTCATTGGGGCTATAAATTGCAAAAAAAAAAGAGTGAATGGGGCAAAAACATCAATTTATCGGCCATTACTTACACGCCCACTTTTTGTCTATCAAGCAATTATTGTGAGACGTTTAATCACAGAGAACAGACATCCAAGCTGGAGCGCTCTTCGTGTGTAAATTTCAGTAAGTGCCATTTTAAACTTACAGCTCATTTCCGTTATCTTGGTGAATCGTATGTTGATGGCCCCATTTGCGCGCCTCTAGATTTGATAGTTTGTCAGTTTTAGTTTGGTATTATTTTTCTCATTTTGACAGATTCATCTGTAGCACATACAGGAAAGTTTTACTTACTAGTGTGCCAAATGCAGATACCAAGATGTTAATCATTAAAAGTTATTACCAGTTTACCAGATTAGTTTTTATCTGATAATCGATAATTTTTCTTAGACAAAATTCACTTCAAAAATCGGATTTGTCGATGATACTATCAAAGGCAAATTTAATATTTTGGCAGCACTGCATTATTTGACAGTTGAAATCACAGCACAGATTTGGTGTTTCCCCGCAGAAATTGGTTCTGTGTGTACTCAAAAAGTTGAAAATGTCCGAAAACAGATTTCACTTGATAATTGGGGATTCGCAATCTTGAAAACGGAATATTGCTAAAAACACTGTTTGGCATGTAAGCGACCTCTCATTAGCAAACGGAACCCGAAAAAGAGGCTGGAGTTTGCCAAAAAATACGCTGGGTGAACTTCTGGTTTTATGGACGGGCGATAGTAAGTTTAAGCTATTCAGACAAAATCGGTGCTCGAGTTTGACGCAGAGTTGTAAAGGGAGGAGAAAATTGGATTAGGCAGCAGTAACAAAACCAACGGGTAGCAGAGGAATGGTTAACCTCGGTCAGGCTTCCTAAGCAAACAATAGCTTCAACTACAATTGGTCGTGGGCTACCGGGAACAAAATATGCAGGAAGGGGAGCGCAGCTGCGCTGGGGTGGGCCACACAGCTCTAACTAAACAAGCTGTTGGTGAGCAACCGGTGGCGGACGATCACAACATGAGCATGATCGACACAGTAGCAGCAGGTTCAGAGGTTGAGTTCATCAAGGTCATGAGCAAACGATGCAAAAACGAAGCAATACCAACAATACAGAAAGTACTTCGGATTCGAACGAGTCACCAACGGGAAAAGTTCATCGCGAACAGGTAGATCTAGGGTCGGTCATGGGAGGAACGTTGAGCAAATCGCTAGATCGGATCAATCGGAGCAAAGCTAAGCAAAAGAAGGTGAGTGAGCAAGAAGAGAGCTTGTTTAACAATGAACGCGGTTTCAATTTGATCGGGGATGCATAGGCGTAGCCAAGGGGGGGCAGGGTGGCGCCGTTTCCCCCCCTAACTTTTGATTTTTGTTTTAGTATTTTAATGTTTGTTTGAATTTTTATTATATATTTTTAATGTTTGTGAGATTGCCCCTTTGCTTCAATGAAATAGCGTGAAGTTGTTCTGATTTTGTAACAAGAAGTTACTATAATTTAGAAGAAAAATTAGTAATCTCCATTTAATTCCAACTACCTTTGCTTATCTTCGACAGATACGCGTATTTCGTCTACAATGTGCAGACTTCTTCAGTGTCTCGTACTCATAACTCGACTAATAACTCCAGTCGAGTTATAAGTACGAGACACTGAAGAAGTCTGCACATTGTTACAAGTATTCCACTAAACAGCTTAAACCCTCTAGGAACAAGAAGTAGTAAAAATGTGCAAAAAGTGGACATCTATGAGATTGTTTTTTCAAATAGTAACGACTAAAAATTTTATTACATTTTTTTCCCTTTGTTCAAGAATACAGCCTTGCTAACCTTACGTATCCAAAAATTAGAGATATCTTACACCTTTAATGGTAACTATTTGACGAGCATTGACTGCTTTTTTTCCCCGCTAGCTGAAACTTAAAAAAGCTAAGTTCAAATCAATTTTCAGTTCTTGGCAATCAAAAAACTGATTATTTAAATCGATTTTATAGCTTTCGGAAGCCAGACAATACTTGATAAAGAAATATAATTCATAGTTTTTAGTAAACGATTAGCTGATTTCACGTGGCGTTTAGTAAAATATTTTTACAAAGTACCGATTTCTTATTTGGACGTTTTTATATCAACAGTAGATATACTGTTGGAGCCACCCAGGATATGGTGGTACGGCGAGCATGGCAAACCAATATTATGGATCACAATTAATTGGTCCATCCTCCCGCATTCCACCACATCTCACCAGGACACATTTTTGTTGTTTTTTTTTCTTTGTACACTTGATCACTTGCATAGCCGAAATAATACGAAACGTGCCATGCCTAATAGCAAAATAGGGCTTAACAAAGCATCGACACAACCGTTCACAGCCGATGCTCCAAGCAACCTCTTTTTTCGTAAACTTTGAATTTTTACAACTGTATCAAGAAAATAAGAGCTTGTTAAGAACAATTTATGCGAATTTCATTGACAAGAAGTTCATCAATCAAATACATACCACATTAAGTTGAGAACACTCGTATGAACCAAGAAGAAAGCTGCTATCAATTTCGATATTCATTACTTCTCATTCAAAATTTGATTTCGGAAAAAGTTGCTTTGCTGGTGAGTTAAGAGCACATTGTGTATATTGTTTTTTTAATAATAAATTATTGGAAGTTTCAAACAGTTCTTTGATTCATTGTTATCTAGTAGTACCATAAATGGACATTCGAAATTTTTAAAAGTATGTATAGTCATTTCCAGCATGTAATTAAAAGAAACAAACGAACTTATTTTTTGAACAACCATAAAAAAATTGTTCTATTGAAACGTTGTGAGCACGGAGAGTAAAACACTGTGCTTTTGTGGTGTTGCTTTGTCAATATATGCACTGAAAATTTATTTCCGTTTCACTCGTTTCTTTAACATGCATTTTTTACATAGAACAAATGTCTCGTAAATTTTATGAAACATTCTTAATAGTTGTCATATGATATCATTAAACCTTTTTTTTATCAATGCACGAAATGAATTTTGTGAAGATCAACCAATTGCTGCTTCCCTTCAATCGTACTCATACATGTTGGTATTACTGCTTGGGTGGGCTGGAATAATTGATTTATCCCAAAATAAAAATTAACGCGCTAGTGAGAGTTATAAGTTCATACTTAGTAAACAAGTAACTTGTAACGAGTCACCATGACCTAGTGAGATCTTGCCATAAAGCTCCGAATCTCATGTCAGAAACATTAATAAATATGCTGAACAACTTCTCGCTGTTTGCGCTTTTTTTCAATTTTATACTGATTCGATATAAAAGATCCGTCAGTCAATCCTGCATTCACCAGAGAGACGTTTCTTTTTTATTGGTAAAAACATATTCGTAGCACTTTGTGTTGTTTTCGTACAACGAACGAATATTCTTTCTGTGTCAACAAAAGCTTCGTGCTTTTGACAGTTACGCGTATAGCATTGAATACGAAGGTAGCTTTTTGATTAGAACAATTCAATTGAGTTGCAGAAATCATCAAACAGATGTGTTAGTCCTACCTTTATTTTCGTAATAAAAGAAAAAAATAATTTTCAGTGGGTGTGAGACGGTCATGGAGGAAGAGAACATTTTCAGTACAAACTGTTAACCAACTCGGTGGTTATCCTATACACATGATCCGTAGATTTTAGCATGGTTGCTAATTAATGCGGTTCGGTTTTGTAACATGTGGAAAACTTAAGTTTTTTTAAATCCTCTCTGATTTTTTTTAAATTCCAAAACAAGCCTAAAATTATTGAATCTTGTTGCCAAAATTTGACGGGTATTATAAAGTACTTTGAGTGAGAATAGAGAAGATAATCCAATCGTCGTTCAGGTGAGAACTTGAATTCCCGCGCCAGTGGGTGGAACTTGAAAATGTCCCTGCCTTTATGGTCAACGAGGCGTTGGATTGTCCTAGTGAAGTGACTAGAAATTAGATGAAAAAATAGTATTTTCCATTTAATTCCAACTACCTTTGCTTATCTTGACAGACACGCGTATTTCGTCTACAATGTGCAGACTTCTTCAGTGTCTCGTACTAATAACTCGACTTGTGACACTTGTGAAATGTTCAGTGTGTACCACAACTGGTTAAAGACGATGTAATTCTCTCTCTCTCTCTCTCTCTCTCTCTCTCTCGCTCTCTTGGATTGAGATTTAAATATACAGGTGGAGGGATTTGAGAGGAGAAAAGTGTTGTTGATGTAAGCGATACGTTATCGGAGAGAATGATGCTTGAAAGGAATGAAGAGAAATAGGGTTTAGCTATAATGAATTATGTTATCAGAGTTGCGAGTGTAAATTTAAATAGCAGTACGAGTATAGTAAATAAGAACCTTTTCGGCGATTTTATTAGAAATAATGATGTAGATATATTGTACTTGCAAGAAGTTAGCTACGAAAACTTCTCGTTTGTTCCAAATTGCACCAGTATAAATGGGAGAATATATTCGAGGTTATTTTAGATCAATTTACTGAAGCTTATGAGAGTTGGAAACTGCGACAAGCATACACTCAGTAGCAAAATAAAAGCAGAGCAAAATTTTGCTTCCAAAAAACCCCATGTTCAACTTTCTTTAACTTTGTCAATTATCAATATTTTTAGCTGAAAGTTTGACAACACTAGGATCTTTTGTGACCTAAATTTCATGTTGATAAAATAATATGATATGGTAGATAAAAATAAATGTTAGAACGAAACATGAAGTTCTACAGATCCAACAGCTGGGAGCTTACAACTAGAATATCAAGTGAAGAAACTTAATTTCTATGGAGTATATAGATAAACGGAAGAGAAGGGATAATATGTTATTGGACGTCAAAGTAATAAAGTCTAGAGTATTGCTAATTGAAATAGAACGAATAAACCATTTTGGTTAAACTTTTTGCTGTTACAACCGGCTACTGGAATCGATACCAGAAGTGTGGATATATACTAATAGTTAAGTCACCGGATCAATACCTCAACGTTCAAGGTTCGAATCCAGGTTGCTCCATATTTTATTTTTTTCAACATCATTATATTTCATAAGGCAAATCAACGAAATTCATGCTGATTTTTGTGGCAAGTAATCATAATGCAACTTTATTAATATCGAAAGTTTATTTCGCTGAGTGTAGTTAAAACGACACAGCAAAAGTAAAACTTGTCATTTTTAAAGCAGAAACCTTTCTATAATCGAAGGATGACTTCGCTATTCAGAAGACTGAGGGTTTAATTTGGTAGAAATGAAAAAATCCTTTCTTTGTTCTCATTGCAATGTAATCCCTGAAGCATGGCTCCATGTTAATCTATCAAATCTAATATGGAACAGGTTTTGAACTTTTCCAAACTGTCCAGAATGTTCAAAATGTTTGAAAATGCGTACGCTAACCTTTTGGACATTTAGTTCAATCTACGAAAATCAAGACACACCCTAGTCGCACACTTGTGGCAAATCAGTTAAAGTAACTGCTATGCAACTGATTTGAGTTACAATTATACCGTGTAACCTATTTTGGCAGACGTGTGTTACTTGGGCAGCTTTCAATTCCTGCTTGGACTACTGATATCCAAGTTGTTCTCAACAACTGTTTCTATTTCCGTTTCTAGTGCTGCGTCATCGATAAATCGAACACAGTCGGACTAAGAAACTGAATATCCACCCGCTGCAAATCCAACCATTTTATCCAACATGCGAGTTATTTCTCGTTGAAATTCAGTGGACTCCGCGGCTTACATCATAGCAAGTATCACGTCAATATATTTTTAATTTTTCTTATTTGACTTGCATTCGGGCGGGGCGAGGATGATAAACAATGCTGGTCGTAATGTTCGGTCCAGTTAGTATCCCGAATCACTTATTGTGTTGCAGCAGCACGGATAGTGATCGCTGCAAGAATTCTTTTAAAACGGTTTGTTAACCTAAGCGCCCACTTTCTGTGGTATAAATTTCACGATGTTGCGTGCAGTGAGTCAAAAGTAATTCCAGGTGGAAAATCGCCAAATCAACCGTGTATTATGTGCTCAAATGTTTCAGGGAGCAAAAGAGCGTGAATCGAGTGCCTCAAGGTAAGCGTCGTAGTGGAACATACAACCGCAAGGTGTTGAGAACCGTCATAGCAAACCCTGGACTATCAGATAATGAAATCGCAAGAAAATACGCTGCTGCTCGCAATACCGTTCGAAGAATTCGTTTGCGAGCAGGATATCGTTCTTATCGAGCCATCAAGCAACCAAACAGAACGTTGAATCAAAGTTTCATCACCAAAACTTGACCTCGGAAATATAACCAGCAGTTTTTGACGAAGTACCAACGATGCCTGCTCATCGACGATGAAACCTACGTCAAAATGGATTTCGGACAGCTTCCTGGCCAAAAATTCTACGAACGTTTAGGTTGCTTTTATGGACAAATTTGCCCATAAAAAAACTAATGATTTGGCAAGGGATATGCAACTGCGGAACAAAGACCAAAGTGCTCGTGAAGAATAAGACGATGGACTCGAAGCTGTACAAAGAAGAAATTTAGGCCAGATTTAGCGAGTTGCCACTACAGCCGGGAAGTCATCCTGTGGTACTACGATAATAACGTAGATTTCATCGATAAAAACATAAATCCACCCAACTGCCCGCAGTTCCGGATCATCGAGAGATTTTGGGCAATAATGAAGCGGAA
This sequence comes from Aedes japonicus, assembly GCA_034211315.2. Classification (NCBI taxonomy): domain Eukaryota; kingdom Metazoa; phylum Arthropoda; class Insecta; order Diptera; family Culicidae; genus Aedes; species Aedes japonicus. The sequence continues at coordinate 46,665 of JASCZW010002391.1, read as the reverse complement.
GCTTAAGAAAAGTGGAAAAACGGCTCAGGACGCGACTCAGATGACCAACATGTGGAACAAAGGTGCCAAGGAAGTTGACTCCTGAGGTGTGCAACGTTTGATGGGAGTACGTCAATCTGTTACCGAGATACAGATGATTTGATTATTCCGGATTCTAAATGGACATAGCTTTAAGCATCTTTCGGTTTGAAAATTTATTGTTAAGGAAATGTCTTGTTTAACGAAATGAATGAAAATGAAAATGAAAATTTAATGAAAATTGAAACAAGATTTTTACAGAGTTTGAGAAACATTGTATGTTTTGAAAAATAAAAATTTCAAGCTCTTAGCTATCAACTGAAGTCAAAATAAAACCCTTAACTCATTTAGTTTTGCAGTGAAGCTCGCCAACCACTTTCGCTTTAATTTATTCATTAGTATATGTCCATTATCACCCTTCCATGTTTAAACGATTTCAAATTAGGATCTATTTAATCTCTCAAAAGTTGCACTCACTCACTTTGAAATACCTAGGCCACTAGTTTGCTGAACATTTCGAATTGTTGGTATTGCTTTTGAATTGTTTTTACGTTTGCAATGTTTTTTCAAGGTTTCATTTGGAACCTAGACAGTGTTCTTTGAGTGTTAACTTAGCTTTGTGCACTTTATAGAAGTTCACTTGATTTAAAAACTCGTTTTTATCAACTCCTTCAACTTGAGCAAATGAAAACATTCATCGCTTTCTTTAATATAATAGACGAAGGCATTTGTAATTTTACTAATGATCAAGTAACATTGTTGGTCGTATCTCACCGCCCTATCTTTACCTAGTCCTGTAGTTCCCTGAACTCTTTCGCTTACATTAAGACGTGTTGCTAAATATGCTCAATAGTATCACGAGGCGAGGATAGATCTCACCACTGATAAAACCCTCCTAATACTACAAACTAACGCTACCATCCGAGCGATGTTTCGTCAGTCGTCTTTCAATTTACTTCATGAACTTCGAAGTTACAACACACCGGTTATGTGAATCTCATGTTCATGGCGGTTGATCTACGAGTGCTTATAATGAGTTGCGTAACAAACGGTGGTCCTACTTACGTATTCCGGTGCATATGCATACAGTGCATCCTTGACGGCTTTCACCACCGGCGGTCCCAGTATTGATAGATATGCGAGAAATAGTGCCTGCAAGCGATAAATAAAAAGAAGAAAAAAAATGAATGAAAACATGACGTTGATTAGTCAGGTACAATTTGAATGCCAATAAAAAGCGTGTGGCTTCAACTGCCAGCCGGATGCGCGTCAAACGCTCGATTCTATGTGTTTCTGTTTCTGCTCCACAAAAGTGACAATCACTCGCAATTTCCTTAATGAAAAAGTGTAATTATCCCGCAGACTTGGTAATGAATGTGATTTCTCATAACGACTTGCTAATAACCGATTCGATGCCATTAGAACTGTCGCAATTGGCATGTTTGTTGTGCCAGGGAGCGAAGAATTGTAATTATCATCATTGGTTCGCCAAAATGGCTTTGAGTTGTACCGCTCTAAAAGACTGATGGCCGCCCAGACGGTTTGATTCTTGATTTAGAAGGGCCAAAAAGAAGGCATTTGACTTAAACTAATTAAGTAAGGGGTTACTGCAGTCTGCAAGTGTGTACCGGCTGCGTGATTTATGTGGACATGTCCGTGAGAATTGGCCCTGAATGGGAAATGACAAGCTGCGAGCCCGGATTCTAAAGTTGGGAGTGGGTCCGCATGTTTCGAAATTAGCCCTGCAGGAATTTTATTGATGATTTATTGGCACTCGCGACGCCATGATCCAATTAAAATCCAAACTTACGCACGCATGCCGATGACGACTATGACGGCTTTAGCTTAGCCGCGGTGTGGTGTCTCGGAGTCCGTGCGAACGATCATGTTCATATATTTATTAATTTACTTCTAAAAATGCCACGCTCGGCACTTTTTCTTCTAATCGACAGCCAAAGTGCGGCTAGGTACCCATTGGTCACCCATTGCATTGCATTGTATCGTAGAATGCACATTTGTGGCCTTCTCCGGTGCAGCTAGGGGGGCAATCAAAATTTATTGACAGTTTGATAAACGCAATAAAAGCGCAACCGCAAGCGGAGCCCCACGAGCGATTGGGGCCACTCCAAAAATGGTCGTCCGTCGGTGGTGGGAATGTCCACTGGACTGGCTGCACGGTTTAGAATGGAGTTACTAATTCGTATTAAATACACAAGCGGTTGTAGTGCAACCTGCGGGGTCGATAAAGGGGAGTAGTTTTAATAGTTTTTGTTTGACGATTTCCAGTAATGTGGCAAATGAAGTTCTTTCTTCGAAGTACGTGCAAGTGAACTTTCATTTATGTTCTTCATTTTAGGTTATTGACATTCTGTTACGTTTTGGGTACTATATAAATCTGAAAAATCTGACAGAATAACTAATCATTGGCATGAAAATATTGGAAAAATGTACAGAAAAAAAGAAGTTGTACAGAACTTAAGTAAAAAGATATACACTAAGAAAACAATCATTTGATATATTCATAAAAATTAAAATAAAAATCAAACTTATTTTCTGAACTGCCAATTCCTTCAACGTACGATTTCTTAAATTCAATTGCCGCACACAAAATTGTGAATCACGAACTAAAGAAGATAATGGACGAAAAAACAGTTTTCGAGAGACTGACTAGACGGATATTTACTGAATATTTTTTTGTGAATCCAGGAGTACGGCTGAAATCAAAATATCACTTATTAAAAACTGGTTGTGGTTTTGAATAATAAATCCTTTACCTTAGTGATTTAAAAAAAAAAAAACTATGACGTTCAATTACTTCAATGTTTATTCAACTTGTTCCAATTCGTCTCCATGGTTTTATGAAATTGTACAATACCAACAAAACACTGAAAACTGTTAAAGATTCAACAGCATATTTTTGTTAAATTTTGGATGAAAAAGAACACCATTCTATATCAATATTTCATTTTCATGGGATCTCTGAACCTCTAGGAATACAAATCGAATCCTTTAACTGACAATATACTGGTAATGCTCGTAGATTTTAGACATCTACTTCAAACGCTTTGGATTACCCAATGCATATGTTTTTCATAATATTTTGTTTGATTTGATTCAAAAAAACCTCCTAGCACATATAATATATCAAAATAGGTTTAAAATATCATATGTCACATTGGATCTGGAAAATTTCTTGGATGATTTAAACCATCAGTAAAATTCAACCATACTTATAATCCCAAGCAACACACAAGTTTTATAACAGTTGAAAATACTTGCAAATGACTAGATTTGGTAATTTAGAAGCAAACTCAACATAAAATCATGAATATGTGTTACTCGGGATATGCTTTGAAGCCATTCAAATTACCTTGCGAAAGTCATACAAGTCGTAAATTTCAGGTTATATTTCTTGAAACTTAAAAATTGTCTTGCCAACGTTGGATTCTCCTGTTGTACAACTTTTGTTTGATTACGTTCGTGAGTAAAAGCCAGTCTTCAACTAGGAAAGAAGCAATTCTGTGATAAAAAGCTGTTCAGTAAAATGCTGCTTAAAAACCAGCAAAAATGCTCGGATAAGTTGGTATTGTTTCTCAACGGATCCATTTATTAAAATGCACTCGCTTAATTTCTGTAAGAACAAAAAATAGATTCAAAACATGGGTTAACTATTCTGAAAGGATCATTTTAATACAAAAACTTCGATTCACTACAACAAGATCAGGAACATCGTTAAGATTTCTATTGGCTCACGTTTAGCTAGAAGAGTGCGATTTAAAACAACATGACGCACAAACTTTTCAGGATATTGAATCGGATGGTGTTTTTGAGAGCTGCCAATGTTTTTCCCTCCTGTAAATTTTATTGTTTATCACATGTGCGCGATAACTTTAAGTACTAGTTATTTTCGTGCTGTTCCTTTAAAAAATATTTGCCGGATAGCGGAGCGCTATTCTTTTAGAGACAAAAATGCACCCTTTAACATCACAGGGGAAATGAAGACAAGCATGAAGACTGAACATCAGCAACAATTTCCGGTGAGATCTATCTGATTATATCTAAGTTTCTCGATTACTTTATGATGAGGGCCTAGAAGCCAGTTGTGGGCAGTTGATTTAAGCGTTTTGCACGATTTTGCATGAATCACAAGACTGAAATATACACCCACATCACATGGTCGAGCATACATTTGTCTACCAGATGCTGCTTTCAATTTGCGAGAGTATTTTAAGATTAGAAAGAAAACGACGTTTGAAGGCATTGCACAGTGGACAAGAACTGATGAAAACTAAGGAAAAAATCTGTAACTTTTGTCGCTTTTAAGCGCGGCTTGTAAACAAGGCCATTTGCGCTTGGAAATTGTCTGGGAAATCGAATGCAACTGGTTTCAATTACCGCACGGCTATGGTTGTGGAGTTATAAAGCTTATTTTACCCCACTTCTCCTTATATTCTTGAATAATTTATAGACATCTTTGCACGGAGAGGCTCAAGATCAACAAAATAGTGCTAGTCCCATGTGAATTTTTTTGGAAAATCTAATAAAAACTGTTTCAACTACCACACGGCTTTGTGAACGAAGATATAGCTGGTTTTACCCCACTTCCCCTTGTATTCTTGAATAGTTCATAGATATCTTTGTTTAGTGTAGCTCAAGATCAACCAAATAAGGCTAATCTTATGTATAATTACTTGAAAAATCGAATAGAGGTTGTTTCATCTACTGCGCGGCTCGTTGAACAAAGATATGCCCTTTTCGCTCAATTTTCCTAAAAAACATCTGTTATATTTCCAAGCCTGCCGCACACTAGCGGAACTATCAAAACTTTCTCTTCATATCTTTCATTCCAGCCAAAAACATTGTTATTCACTCTTGGTGCCTCATGGTGATGAGCGAACATCTCCTTCTACGTGAGAAATACGTTCAATAGAGCCAGTTGGGAGACTATTGCCAATTCGCTGTATCGTCTTCAGGTACCTGGGTACCTGTACAGTATTCTGGGAAACTACTTCCAGAATCGTGTAATGGTCTACAACACAGAAGTGGGCAGGAATGTATCCAAATCACTTCAGGAGTTTTGCAAGGTTCTATCTTGGGCCCAGTGCTTTGGAACACAATACATGGCGTAGTGTCGAGACTTAAGTTTTCTAACGGAGTAAAGGTTGTAAGTGTCGCAGACGATATCATCCTTGAGGTATATGGAGAATCCACATAAGAGGTAGAGTTAACGGCCACTCAATCCAGCGAACTGGACCTAGCTCATCATAAAACAGAGTCAATAACAGGAAATCGATGGAACATGGTGCGGGTATCTGCAATATCAACTCAAAGCGGTCCCTGGGTGCCAAGATTGACGACAAGCTGTCATCTATCAGTCTCGTCGATTACACCTGCAAGAAGCCTTCCACAGCTATATCACCATTATCCCGCATGATATCGAATAGGTTTATTGTGCAAGGGAGCATGCGGAAGGTTCTGGCTAATGTTGCCTTGGTATGACGAGTCGGCGTGGGTCACCGCGCTAGGTTCTAAGAGCTACCTAGGTAAGCTGAATAGTACGGACAGCTTAATGTACATAGTGTGGCCAGCGCGTACCGCAGTGTCACGTGACGCAGCCATAACGAGGAGTCGTAGAGTGCTTCGACCAACGTGACACAAGAGGTATACGGAAGACCACTAAAGTCTCATGAAAGGTTAAATGGCAAACACGAATAGGATAACTCTACAAAGGGTCGGTGGACCTGTCGACTAGTTCCGAAACATTGTGGATGGGTCGATCGATGACACGGCGAAGTTAACTTTCATTCACCGCAAATCCTGCCAGGGCATGGTAGCTGTAGACAGTACCTACGGAAGTATAGACAAGGAGAGTCCTCCAAAATCCGTAGAAAATGTGTTCTTTGCATGGCCTCGCTTCACAGCGTTAGAAACAGCATGATGGCCGTGAGAGGTTGGGGCACAACTCCGGATAATCTAATCCTGAGGATGTGCCACGAGCGGAAAATCTGGAACGCTTTAAGCACTGCGTCGTAGAGCGTAGAGGAACACTTGTCACTTCACTTTATATTAAGATTGAGTGTTCAATTTCCGGACACTATCAATGTCCACTGCATATCGGAAAATGACAGTTTCATCTTTCTTGATTTGCCCCTCTGCTTGTGGATTAAATCGCGATCGTCACGAAAAGTGGTCAGGTTTTGAGCGTTAATTTCTCAAAAGATTTTCAAATTTTTGGCACCAATCGATCGGAAATATTTCTACAAATCGATTTCATCAACAATGTTGATTTTATACCACATACTATTGAAAAATTCATAAATGTTAAGCCTCCTAAAAAGTATTTTAACCTCTTCAGGCCTAAGGGGTCATATATGACCACAGAAGGAAAATGGCTGTATAAAATCTCAGACAGAATAAAAGTGTACACTTTATTGGACAAATTTGTTCCGTCTGGATTATAGTTTCCAGAAAAAAAACATCTGAGTTTAAGGCCTGATGGACGACCTAGAACATCCTTTATATGAAGAAGTTCAGGAAGATAAAATAAATGCCTTGTTAATAGTTTAGAGCATTGTTTTAGAATATGATGCATATGCTCAAATTTTTGGTGATTTTTTCGTTAAATATCATTCTAGGATGTTCTAGGTAATCCAAAATGCACTTGAGTTCAGAACTTCAGATCTACAGTTGTAACAGTAGTTCTTAGGGTAACGATATGTATTCTAACATATTGAATGAACCATTCGGAACATCAACAGTAGTTGTTTCACTTTAACTTTTTTAAAAGACACTATTTAAAAAAAAAATTTCTGAGCGTATTAGTAGAACGATTGCGCTGGGAAACTAGGTAAAATTAAAATTAACACTTCATATGATCACTTTTTAAAAATAAAAAATAAAATATTGAAACACTTTTTCAAATTTTTGCTAGTAAACGTGAGCAAATTCCTTTAAATTCCACTACGAGCTTATCTTTTGACAGATAGTAATTGCTTGATAATTTTATAATGTTCTATGTCGTCAAAACTTTCCTTCAGTTCAAAAGATAAGATCTACAGTAGTAACTTTAGCTTCTTGTGCTATACGAAGTATCGCTACGTATTCAACCATATTTAGAGAATATTACGAGATAAACTGGGATGATTGGGGGTCATCACTGCTCTTCATTCAAAACATAAAATCGAAAGTTGTAATGGTAGCTATTTGGGCTACATTAGGTAACCATATGTATCCAAACATATTCAATAAATCTTTTGAAATGTCAACAGTCAATATTTTATAACTTTCTAATCCTCTAGGTCATCCAAACTGTCCTGACGTTCAGAACTTAAGATTAACAGCTGTAACAGTATTTTTTAGGTAATAAAATGCTACAATAAATATACAAACATTTTCAATTAATATTTTTAAAGTTCAACATTCATTATAAAGCAGTATAAAATGTTTTGAATCATCTAAATTATCCTTGAGATCAGAGCATAAGACCTACAGCTACACTAAAAGCTTTTTTGACTATGCAAAGCTACGCTGTGTATTGAAACATATTCGTTGAATATCTTGGAAGGCCAACAGACATAATGAGATAATCTTCTTGGTTTTCCAAACTATCCTGGAGTTCAAATCTATAAATCTTCAGCTGTAACTGTAGTTTTCTGGACCAAACAAAGTAACAATATGTATTTGACCAATTTAAGTAAGATTTTTTTAAAGTAAACAAATAGAATGATATACCTTGGGATGTTCTAGGTCCCTTGAGTTCAGAAGATAGGCTCCCGAAAGTCCCGAAATTTAACTTTTTAACCTATGAAAGGTGACATTCAAACATATTCAGTGCCTCTTCTGTAAGGTCACCAGTCATTACCAGATTATCTTGGGATGTTCAAGTTCATATAAACTGACATGAGTTCAGGACTTAAGATATACAGTAGTAGCCGTAGCCTCTTGGGCTATACAAAACTACGATAACCATTCAAACATATTCAATGAATATTTTGAAATATCCACAGACATTATGTGATTATCTTGTCAGTTTTAGGTCCTTCAAAACTTTAGGGCCATAATTGTAATAGTAGCTTTATGGGCTGAATAAAGTTAAGTTAGTTTGGTGGACATGAACATCCCAAGATTATCTTATAATATATGGTCTTTCAGGGCATTCATTGAATATGTTTGAATATAAATCATAAATATATAAATCTTTGTACGCGAAAGCTTCGAAAACTAGCACCCAATCGGATCAGGAAACAAAAATGAGTCATCAACATAAGCCAATGAACAAATCAATAAATTGTACAAGCAAGCAGTGATGAACTCACATACATTGGTCAGACGACGAAATTCATGCTATGTTCATTCAATGTTTACCTTGTCCCATCAGTTTTCTGTGCCACTTTTGGCCCAATATACGGCTGCCTTACTGCAATGCTATGATAATGCTTCATTAATGCTATTTTGCATTCGAAATGCTTCTTACAGGCTTCAAGCATTTAAATAGCATTTGAAATGCAGCTTCACAACAGATAGCATTCAAGATGCTGATATAATGTTAATATAATGCTTGTAGCTTCGGAAATGCAGCTTTAGGGTGGATTTACTGTATATGCAAATGCTTATTGGTTACCTGGGTTATCATACGATTGCAACCATTTTCGATGTTGTAGTATTGTAGCATCGTATGGTCTTCTTTTATGAAAACACATGAAGGATGATTGGAGTTAGTTTCAAAACAGTTTTTATTGTATGCTCTTCGTAAATAAGGATGGAATACATTTCCAATACTATCGTACGAATCATTATATCTCGAGTACTTTTCAAACAGACGTATCTGATTGTGTAAGCAAAGAGGGGAAGTAAGATTCAAACGCAAGATTCTCAAAGCTCTCAGCACCCTCACGGACAGTAGCATCACCATCATGTTAGGGAAATGTTACACCTTGTGTTGGTGGCGCTAGTTTGCATGAAAGTGCGAAGGGTTTCAAAAATTTAACGTTTGAATCTTACTTCCCCTCTTTGTTCACAAAAATTAGATACGTCTGTTTGAAAAAGTACTCGAGATATATGCTCATAGACAACAAAACGTTAAAAGAACGACGAGAATTCACCACAATATAATTTGAAATCGATGCGGTAGACGAATTTGTGTGACCACTCATAGATGACCACCGGTAACGACACCAGCAGAGAGATACAAAGGTGCATTATGGCTGGCAATTTTTTAGACTCCGAATGACGTAAAAATCGGACAAAGTTCGTCGAACTAAAAATTTGACTATTTACAAGACACTAATTAGACCGGTAGTCCTCACCGAAAATATGGATATTGCTCTAGAGTTCTTCGAATGGAAGTTGCTGTGTATGAGGACGAAACGTGGAGGAGGCGAATGAACCTCGAGCTCCATTAGTTTCTGGGAGAAGCTACCATCGTTCACACCGCTAAAATCGGTCGACTTCGGTGGGCTGGGCATGTCACAAAAATGTCGGACAAAAGCCAAGAACGCGCAATTTGGACCACAATATCGAATGATGTTGCTTTAAAATATGCATTTGGGAATCTATTGACTAAATCATGTTTCGTGGAATTTTCACATAACGCGTTGCAACGGTTCATTTATAAGCGATCTTTGAGAAGTAAAAACTTAATGTTAATACATATTTTACAGTTGGTTGACAAAATTAATTAATAAACATTATTGGGTTGGTTGGCTTTTGTCAGATTTTAGTACTAATAATTAGAGCTACTTGTTCTAAAAATTATGTTTTAAATGCCGTTAAAGTGACAGCAGACAAAACACACCGCTGTTATGACTAATTTGAATCATCAATCCGCTATTCTGATGGCACAAATCTCAGAAAAGATACACAATTCGTACAAGAAATTTACATAATTTGAATGCTTCAGATTAGCAGAAATGTAATTTAAGTCAGGCATACGAATTTTTTGAAGTTCCTAAGATTCTAAGATTCCTAAGATGTATCTCCACAAAATTCCAAAAAATTAAGTTAATGCAAATCGGCCATGAAGCTGATTGTGGCCATGATTATTGCTGCTCGTTAATCTCAATAGGATTGAAGTAGCTTCGCACCAACTAGCATTGTGAAACTTTGAACGCAGTAGAAATAAGCTCAAACTTTACTTGTTTATGTCACCAGAGTTAACTTATCAGCAGTGGTTAATGCACGTTTTTCCATTTATTCAATGGTACCAGTTTTCGTTTCACATAAATCAGATAAGCCCACGTAGTACTCGGTGCACCTCTCCTTATTTCATTTCGATAAAACTTAAGGATCAATAATCTTTAATCTGCACACCCACTTTACTGGTTGATGAAAGTGGTTTACAATGCTTTGCCCTAGGCTATTTGAACGATACAGCGAGCACAACGATGTCGTACATTTATAGCATACATACCGGATGCAGAACCAGAGGTCTTATGCATTTCCAGCCTGCCATAAATGGTGTCTCCAGTTATATTTTTATTTGGTTTCGTATAAAATACGTAATACTTTGTGATCATCAGCAACCTCGGCTGCATTCAAGTGGCATCAATAATCACCTGATCTCCGTAGACCTACCTCAATCGGAATGCTAATTTGCCAAACGGGTTCGCACCATATGAAAGTGAAAGCCGCACCACTTCCTACAACACCCATTCACCGATACGATCAATCATCGGCATACGGCACCAGGTTGTATGAAGTTGGTCCCGCAATGCAGTGAGTTGCATTAAAAATGTGCATCGTCTGCCAACGGTGCTGCAAACGTGCTGCTATTGATATGTTAATCGCACAAATTGGCATTTTTCACAGTGCAGCTTGCCCATCTACTTAAGTCAGCGACGGAGAGTCTCGCCCGTCTTATTAACCTGTTCTTCTCACTTGTTATACAATGTCTTCTATAGCGGCTGCGTCAGCTTACAACTGACTGGTTGTCTTGCCGGGATATGGTTATTGAAATCTACTGATCCATAGAGATTTCTTGTGATTCGTTTGCTCAATGGCTGACCATGTCAACAATGAACAGAGTCTATGTAGGCTTGTTTCTGAGGGACGTGGAGGTAATTGGTCGATGTTGATAACTTTATTGACAATTTATGGATGGTGGACGTAACGGAAACATCAATGGGTCATTGGCAGATAATGGTTGGCAACTTAAGTTTATGAGCAGGAGTTTTCAATGCGGCACTCTGTACAACTGTTCCACCTTATGCAATCGACTCATTTCGCGCCAACTCGAACAAATGTTGGCATCACCCTCTCAGATTTCGAAGAAGCTTTCTGGACATGTATAATTTTTCATAAAAAGTCAATAACAAAAATAATCAATAACACTGCAGTTTTTCAAAAATTAATCCAGACTGTCTTTTGAAGAGGGCAAAACTTTGTTTGCCAATTTTTTTTCATATGGATATAATCGAAAAATGACAAACTTCACAAAAAAAGTGTTGTATGGGTTACCATCACAAAATGGGTCAAATATTTTTAAAAAAATGTATAAAAAATATAGAATTTAGTCTTTCACTTAAAAAAAAAGCAATATAAAAAATTATACATGCAAAAAAGTACCATTTTTGTTTATGTTACAGTGTGTCTCACAATAGGTGTCATCTTTTTTCAGTCTTGGTTTATTTCAGCTGGGTAATTTTAAAAGCGGAATTGATTATACCCTTTTCGAGTGTATTTTTTGACAGCAGATCGCTGAAGATAAATAGGTGATTCCATTTGTTTATATTTATCAGTTACCACAGAAGCCATACGGGAGCAAGTTTTAAAATTACAATTGCAAAAGCTTAGACCGTGTCAAATATTAAATAGCCTTAAGCGTAGTTAAGCGTTTAGTTTTTCGTTCCTTAAAACGGTTCAAGGAAACTGGAAATTAACATATTCAACACAAAGGAGGTGACAGACGAACTGCCACAACGAAGAAGAAGAAGATCACATAAGTGTGAGAGCGAATAAGACGTAATCTGACCGTATTTGTCCGTAAATTGAGCAAACAATTTCAAATGTCCCCTGTTTCAGTAAACAGGCTCCTCAGGCATGATCTGGACTGCAAGCCGTACAAGAAACAACGGGATCACGGGCTAACGGAGCGACAAAAACAAGCCAAAGTCCTAAAAAGCAGAAATCTTTTTGGATTTTCGGATGAAAAGCTCTTCCTGCTTCAGGACAGTCATAATCAAAAAAATGATCGTGTGTATGGATATATTTTTGCCAATATTCCAAAAGATAAACTAGCTGTAGAATGCTATCAGAATGTATCGAAAATCATGGTATGGGGCTCATTCCTATTCTTTTCATAGAACCTAACGTAAAAATCAACACAGAATAATACATCGAGCAGGTTTTGAAGAACCATCTGCTTGCTCATGATTCAACGCTGTACAACAATACACCATATTGTTTCCAACAGGACTCAGCTCCAGCTCACAAGGCAAAGAAGGCACAAGCGTGGTGCGCGAACAATTTGCCCGATTATATCACAAGCGAAGAATGGATGTCAGCGCACTTTACTACTATGTGTGAGGTTTTATGCTCTAACATATTGGTGGATATATGAGACCAAATTCTTCAGAAATGTGCGTGCCAGCTGCGATGGGTTTACAAAGCGTTTGTGGAAAGTTATCAAGGAAAAGGGCGAGAGATTCTAATTGAATGATTATGGTAAATTTCTAAAAAAATGTACCTCTCAAATGAATAAATAAATGCTATGATGTGGTTGATTTTTTTGCTGTGATCCCGTTTTGATTTAGTGACACCTATTGTGAGGCACCCTGTATATAATAAATTCCTCTAATTTTGTTAAATTAGAATTTTTTGCAGTGTACAACTAAATTTTGAATTTATTCAATTTTTTTTAAAGTTTGACTAATTTTGTGATACTTACACATATTTTTTAATGGGATTTGTTATTTTTAGTTTGCATCCATGTGAAAAAAATCGGTGAATAAAGGTTTTCCCTTTTGAAAAGACAGTCTCGACAAATTTTGGAAAAAACTAAGTATTTGCATACTTCTTAGAAGGTGACTCCGAATACTCCGAATACGGTTTTGCGTGAAATGCGCAAACTATGAATTTAAATTGTTGCGAAGTACCTTTCGATTTTTTTCATCTTCGATTTTTAATATCAGGTGCGCAACTAAGTTCTCACTGTTTGTCAGAACATGGCTCTAGCAGTAAGAGCTGGTTGAATTAGACATATCCAAAACGAAATATATTCGAAAAGGTGAAATTTAGATACTTTTTTCGAATAGGGCGAATCTAACATTGAGAATTTCTGGTTTCTTTATTTTTGTTTCATTCTCAACCTTATTGCATAAACTTGTTTTTTGTTCTACGAAGTAATATGCTAGCCAGTACTGTTGTCCTTCGGTGTACACAAAAAAAAAAATCCCATGGAAAATTTTATTGTTTTTAATGAAACGGGATGACCTTCCAAAGATATTGTTTATGCTTTATCGGTTACAGTTACTGAACAAGTTGTTTGACAATTAAACATTCCAGCGTTAGTTAATAATAAGGTTTCTCATGAAAACTTATTGATGAAAAGCTTAGAGGTGTGATAGTCGCGGCGGAGGCCACGCCAAAGAGGGAGATAAAGGCTAGCAAGTGAGCCTGCTTTGAGGGCCTGTGTTAGAGGGCCAATACAAACCCGTGGGTTAACGCCTATCGGGTAGTAATGTCCAAAACCAGAGGGATGGCGGCTCCAACTGAGCAATCACCAGAGCTACTGCAAATGATCGTTGGGGGACTCTTTCTGAACCACGACCCGAGTCCATGGCCCCCCGCCGCCGTAGATTTGTCCCATGACCAGCGTTCCAGTATCCCAGACCTTAACGCTGTCATAGCGACGGGAGGGTGAGCGGCTTAGCCAAACACTCGGGATCACGTGGGCATTGACAACGCCACAACTGGGGCCGGCGATGAACTCATTGCGATAGCAAAGCCGCTAAAGGTGAACACAGCTCCAGGACCGGATGGTATTCCGAACCTGGCCATCAAGATGAATATCTTGCTTGAACCCGACATGTTCAGGGTGGTGATGTAAAGGTGTCTAAACGAGGGCGTCTTCCCGGATGCTTGGAAAATTCAGACCCTACTGTTGCTACCAAAGACAGGGAAGCCATCAGGAGATCCATCGGCATATAAATCTATATGTCTGTCACAAAAATACACGGACGGTACAGGCGGTTTGTCTAACAACCAGTTTGGATTCCGTAAAGGGAAGTCGATGGTGGATGCCATTCTGTCCGTCACTAAGACGCCTGAAGTGGCAATCCAGCGCAAGAGGTGAGGTGTCCGCTACTGTGCAATGGCCACCTTTTGCCTTTTCTCCAAACAAGAAATATGTTGTGAAGATCGGATCGGCTATTTCTGGTAGACTAAAAGTACCTAACGATAACATAACTGGCATCACGGTTAAGGCGAGAACTGAAAGGTTACTCGTGGATAAAGTATAGACACTCAAGTAATAGATCGGACAACGTGATTCTGGAACAATGGATGTATACAAAACAACTGTCAAATCGTATGGGAAATGTTCGTTTTGGATACAACATGGCGGCACGTTGTCCGGTCTAGTACTTGGGTGTCTATAGGATAAAGCTATAGCGGTATTTATCCCTATACTGCCTCGAGAGAGCGCGGAGAAAGAAGAAAGCGAAAAATTGAGGGCAAATGTAGCCATACAGCTACCGAGAGGTACACGGCCAGCCGTTTTGAGTCGATTTGAGTCGTTTTTAACTCATTTTTGTCAAAAGTAGAGTCACTCAAATTTAAGTAAATGTTACTGGCATTGACAAGTCGACATATCAAAAACATCGACTCAAATCAGATGGATGTTTTTGATTTGTCGACTTGTCAATGCCAGAAACATTTACTCAAATTTGAGTGACTCCACTTTTGACGAAAATGGGTCAAAAACGAATAAAAACTGAGTTGAAACGGTTGTCCGTGTAGAGCTACGGTAAGAGGGAATCACTCTAAAGCTCTACCGGTTTAGTGAGCGCGCACGAAGAGGAAAAAAACGAAAAGAAAGAGGAAAATACAGTCGTGTAGCTACCGAGACGAGCGGTATAACTACGGTCAAGGACTGAACAGAAGACCATTCTTTAGATTAGGAATGGGCATTTTGTAAAATAAAATCGATGCAGCCACATCGATTTTTTTAAATTCTAAAAATCGATCCCCGATAATATCGGAAGTATATAATCGATTCGGGAAAAATCGATTTTTGAAAAATAATAATTGGATTCTAGAAACAAGTGGTGGATAATGCAACATTCCTCATTCTTTTTTTTATATTTTATAAAAAAGGCCTATCGTTAAAAAAATTGTAATAATCTTTGTCAAGGAATTTTTCAAGAGCAAGTTTACAAGGTCATCTAAAAAACCAAAGCTTATGAACCTTTTCTTTAAGAATCATTATATCAAGCAATCGATAGGAAAATTAAAACCCGTTATAATCGAGCAAAATTAATTTCCAGCCACATTTTTTTTAATTATCCAACGGACTAATTTAATGGCCTGTTAACGTAAAAACCAAAGGATTAAAAAAACTTTCATAAGGAAAGAAATTGAACAAAAGTAAACTTAAGACAATTTTAAAAATTACATCCAGCTGAAAATCTACATTGAAATAAAATTATTTTTGGGTTTTGGTAATTTGATTTAATACAACAGAGCTCAGCGTAGTCATCCCACATTTCAATATATATTTTGCATGTGTTGACAAGTTTTCGCAAGTTTGTATATACATAATAACATACACGTTTATATATACATATTTGCAACTGCAGAATATATGCATCAGTCTACGTTGACTCCTGCAGGAAAATGTCTTAACCAAATGTTCATTTGGTTCATTTTCTTTCGCTTCTATGAAAAATGCTACGAACAACTGTCAGTCTGTGGGTGAATAAACGGTGCCGTCAATCCCAACGAGGAAGGTCAATCAGGTTGGGCGATGTGCTAAGGAGAAAACTATCAAAATATTAAAAACACCGTTGGACGTTACATATTCTCCTTTGCAAGCGTTGATCGATATCGATCAACTTCTTGCGTTCAGTAATGTGGAAAAATCTCAAATTAATAGATCATCGATTTCAACTTTAAAAAATCGATGCTGTCAAACATCGAACAGAAAAGATCAGATGAAAAAAATCGATTTATCGAGGTAAAAATATCGATTCTGTCAGAATCGCATCGACATCGCCTATTCCTACTTTAGACGAAGTTTGAAACGAACGGACGTTTTGCACGGAGCGGGACATCTAAAGAAAAAACCCAATCCAAAAATGGACGCAACCCGCATTCACCACATATATGGGAATATAGCTTGGAACAAAGCTTCAATTTTTGGTTTTATGACATTTTTCCCGGAATGTTTTGGTACCTGGTTAAAAATAGACATTTCGTGTCGAAATTCATCAATCTAAATTGTTCTCGCTTTGCTAATTGTAATATTATATCGACCAGTACCCCACACTTGAGCACAATTAAAGAAAATCAAATAGTAAACCGATATTTAAGAGAGTTTGATGGTCTCTTCAGTTCAGAGATAATGTTTTAAATGCCAGCCAAGCTAAAATGTGAGTGATTGAAATATTGAAAAGACACTTACAAAACACTTTGGTTTACATTAGACTTCATTCGCATTTAACGTTTATGGATGAACTTATTGCTTGAATAATTTAATAATCGGAAGCAAAAAAAACGGACCCATGTTTTTCTCTCAGAACCATGTTTGTGAAATAAAAGAGTTTAGTACTCAAAATGAAGGTAATTTGTTACACCTTAAATGAAAAAATAGCACAAAAACTATTTCATTAATATCTCGAGCATATCTTCGGACACCACTTATCATGTTTTGGACTCTCTGTTGGCTAATCTGAGCGGCCTTTTAGTTCCACCATCTCTTTATGTTGGTTGCATCCCGAGTTGTTTTTCCAATCTTCTTCAGTTCCTGTTAAACAATTGCCCAATATTTCTCCATTGGGTGGAATTGAGGGCAGACGGGAGAACTGATTTCCTTTTCGCAGAAAGCCACTCCGTTGTCTCGATATTACTGTGGTACTTCTCCGTTGTAGTGGCAGCTTTCCAAATCAGGCTAAAACTTTATAGGTCTATTGTGAGCTTCAATGTACGAAAACATAGGTTTTTTCAGGCACTCCTGCTAGTATATTTTGGAAAACATTGCGTTGTTTGTCACGAAAACCTGTTTTTTTGTGCGCAGCTGCAAATACTTTGCCAGATCATAAGCTTGCTTGCAAATTAATCGGCAAAAATGAATTTGAAGTTGCTAGGAACATCATCTCAAATTGTGGCTTCATGAGGATGCATCCTTCGTACTCCTTATAAACTGCATTGTACAATCTCCAGGCACGTTTTTAGCGAATATATTCTGCTTCAGTGTCGTTTGGTTGCTTACTAGCCCGACAAGGTAGAAATCCTTCTCGCCAACGAATCCTTCTGACGACGGTCCTTTTGCTCCGATTTAGCCAATTTCGACGACTTTGCGATTTTCGACCCTGATTAAGTCGGATTTTCGAAGTGGGTGTCCAAATTAATTTGAATCATTATGAATCGTGACTTAAATTTTAGCACGAAAAAAACCAACATTTCAACACAAACTGCTTTCAAAAGATTTCAGATCCGACAGATGTTAAATGCTTTAAACTTAATACAAAGCTTTCACGTAGAACCATGTCTTCCGCAACAAACACACAATTGAGTTTGGTAAAATTAACATTAAGTCTAGTCGGTTTCGGGGAACCGGAAATTACATTACATTTTGGTCGTTGCCTCCATGCTTCAAGGCCCCTGACCCTGCATTAGTTTGGCAAAAGAGCAGCTGCAATCCAACATCACCCTGCTGGTGGCTCGGTTCGATTCTTAGTCTGGTCGAGGAATATTTCACTAAGGTAGGTTTTTCAACTTCTTGGGAATACTATATGATTGTTCTTGCCATTTAAGCCTACTATGGCAAATCATGGCATTGGTATCAAAAGTTTTAAAATATTTATTGTGAACGAGAGCTAAGCTGAGAACAGAAAATCAGCAAATCGTGGCAATCAATTACCTTGGAATGCCAATTTCCAAGAAGGAACATTTCCGATGAACATTTTGTCCAATTCTGTAGGCGCGGGTGCAATTGAAATTTTCGCCGATTGATAATGGGAAACTGCCATCGAAAATGCCATCTTCCGTAAATTATTGTTATTGAATAGACGAATCGCAAACTGTCGAAACGCGCAAACGACCGTATAAAGATCACGTGCCAATGACTGGTCAGTTACACAAAACGTAGATCATGCCTCTTCTTATATCAAGCGAAGAGGTGATTGGAAGCCACTCTCATCTGATGAATACGGGCTACTGAATGGCTCTCAATGATACATGGTCGAAATTGTTTTTTTTTTTAAATTTTGGAGGCGCGATCTATTTTGGCACCCGTAATTGTGGATCTAATTGCGACGATTAATGGTTTCGTATAACAGTTCATTTCAGGCGTTCTGCAAACAGGCACTCTTGTTCTCACCTTCAGATTCACGAGGACTCGTGCAAATGACTTATGTGCAATAATTACATGTTTATTAAAAACGCATGATGTTTTCATTTACCTCCATTAAAGAGTCAAACTTGTGACTTGCATAAGAAATCAGCAGGTGACTGCAAATGTTTCATTCGTGACCGAAACACCTAATCAGTCGGTGAGAAACGGCAGCCTGACCGATGTAAAAGAGGAAAAACAGTTGGAAAATATTAGATAATCGATTGCATTTGCATGAAATTATACACTTGCACCGGGTTGATGGAATGCAAAAGTAAGTGCTTGTGGTTCGATTTTTTCTGGGAATTTTTTAATCGCTCGGCTTGCAGATTTTTTTTTCCGTTTTGAATCGAAGCAGATAATGAGGTGAACTATGTTTGGATCGGTTTCTAAGCACTGATAATTACTATGATTGAGAGTGTTACTTGGTTGATGGATAAGTGAATAATTTTTATGACTTGACGAAATGATGCCCGGTGCATGACTGGCAAGCACTTGCATGCCCACCCAATCGTTTAGGATGATGCCTTTGAGGCGTTGAGTAATATAACCATGAAGCGGCGATGATGTTGTTGTTATCGAATCATTAAATTGTTATTTGTTGGTGCGTTTGAGATGGTCCCAGACTTTTTATTTCAATTGTTTTTCTTTTGTTCTGGGAACTATCTTCGCTTTTCAGCTGCATGTTTATTTATTGGACGTACTTCCATGGATGTCCTTTGCATTGTGTTTGACGGTTTTACGAACAATCATTATGAAATTAGCGTTTTAAAATTAACTCACTGCTTTAGAATCCCATTGGTACCAAGTAAACCATAGAGTACCCCATTCTTTCGCTTTACGGTACTAGAATATTTGTTTTTATTTTGTTTCGCTGTGTTATTTTTACTGAACATTTTAGGGGTTATTTGTTGGGAGTTATGTATTGAGAGTTGGTTCATATAGCTGGGAAGCGAGCCCCTGGATTCACCCTACCATCATCTGTTCAGTTTTTATCCATTGATCACACACAGATAGCATTGGTGTTTTGCCACGATTCTGTACACTTGGAAATGTTTAATGTCATGCAGGGAAACGTTGCTTTGTTTTGTTTTAATTTCAGACATTTAACACCAGAGGTGCATTCGTGTCCAATATTGATGGATGTTTCGCCTCGTTCTTCTCTGCGTAGCTGTTGTTGATGTTGTAACAAGACTTCACTTTTTTTTTCCACCCTTCTACCACTTTTTTATTTTTAATCAACATTAAATTTTTTCCGTTTTATTTATCTACTTTTATATCTTCTTTATCTTCGTTTTTTCAGTTTATCGCTATTTTGCGTTCTTTTTCTCATCTTTTTCATCTTCATGTTTTGTTTTTACTACTAATACTAATAATTTTCATGCCTGGACGTTCAGCTACCACCAATCTCCTAGATTTTAATATGACCTGTTTTGATCAATTGGGGAAAGGAGCACAAGTAGACGTAGTCTATACTGATCTAAAAGCAGCGTTTGATACAATCAACCATGAAATTCTGCTGGCAAAGCTTTCAAAACTCGGCACATCGGAAAGATTTACATCATGGCTGTGCTCGTATTTAACAGGGATCTGCGAGTAAAACTTGATACAAGCACTTCCTGTTTCTTTAAGAACTCGTCAGGTGTTCCATAGGGTAGCAACCTTGGACCGCTGCCGTTTGTGCTATACTTCAACGACGTATTGCTTCTACTAGGAGATGGCTGCAGGCTTGCGTATGCTGATGACCTAAAGCTGTTTTTTGTGGTACGGACTGCCGAGGATTGTACTCGTCTTCAATAATTATTGGATCGATTCACTGATTGGTGCCGCCGGAATAAACTTATGATCAGCATTCCAAAGTGTATGGTACTGTCGTTTTACCGCATCAAGCAGCCGATTGTTTTCGACTATACCATCAATGGCGTCGTTCTACATAGAACCGACCAGTTCAGCGATTTAGGTGTTCTACTGGATCATACATTATCGTTTAACCTCCACCGCTCTGCTGTGATTTCTAAGGCTAATCGCCAGCTAGGGTTTGTGTCAAAAATCTCAAGAGACTTCACTGACCCGTACTGCCTGAAAGCTCTCTATTGCTCACTGGTACGACCGATCCTAGAAAATGCCGCCTTGGTCTGGCTTCCTTGTCAATTGACTTGGAGTTTGAGGATAGAAACAATACAGCGCAGGTTTATCCGGATGGCATAGCGTAATCTACCATGGCGTGATCCGCAAAATCTCCCGCCGTATTCAGATCACTGCAATCTGCTGCAATTGCATACTTTGGAACGCCGAAGGAAAAATCAATAAGCGGTTTTTGTTGCTAAACTTCTGAATGGAGAGGTCGACTGCTCCAGGCTTCTTTCTCAACTGAACATCCGAGTTCCTCCGAGAGCATTACGGAGTGGTACTCTTTTCCAACCCCGATTCCATCGAACAGCGTTTGGAAACAACGAACCTCTAACAGCTATGATGCGAGCGTTTACGACTGTCGCAGAATTGTTTGAATTTGGCGAATCTTCAGCTCACTTTTTGGCTCGTGTTTGTAATGCCCGTTTTATTTAGTTTTAAGTTTGTGTCATTTAGACAATAAGTCCGATGAACCTAATTGGTTAAATAAATAAATAAATTACCATACCATCACTTACTATCATCTTTTTTTTCACTTGGTTTGCCCATTGTATGTGTATTTTCCGATTTCCCTTATCAACCATCTTTCCTTCATGCTTCTTTTACTGCTCAGTACTGTTTTTCTCCATTTTGTATTAATCTTCATTGATCTTCATCCGGTTATTTCTTCTTCTTGGTACTACTTTTTCTCAATTGCTCCTTCGTTTCGCTATTTCATTGTTCCGTATTATTTTTTCGCAGTCGCTGGGTGGAGGGTTTTTCTTGAACCTTTCAGCACTCGCGCCAACTTGGCTGGCACATGGCTTCCCGGAATATCCTGTCAAACGGATAACACAGGATGTTTCTGTCTTTAGCATAGTTATGCAGCAAATCAAGTCCTTTTCATTGACGAGAATTTTATTATTCTTGCACTACGCGGCGCTAGTGTGCTAATTATTTTCAGGAATAGATTATATCTTGATATCTTGACCAGATAGAATATTTCTGACTTGAAAAATGTTGTTCAGTGGAACTAAACCTTTTGAATGATATCCATTAGTGTACAATATTTCCGCTACTTGACGCTGGTGTGCTAATTATTTTCAGGACAGGCTTGGATATTTTGACCAGATAAAATGATTCTTTCTTCGACGATGTTGTTTAGTTGAACAAGACCGTTTGGTTGATGACCATCAGTTCACAATATTTCCGCAATGTGGCACTGGTGTGCTAATTATTTTCAGGAATAAGCTATATCTCGGTATCTTGACCAGATAGAATATATTTGTCCTCAACAATGTTGTTCAGTGGTTCCAGATCCTTTGAATGGTGAATATCAGTTCAATTTTTTTCTTCATTCTGTTATGTTGGCTGTTTATTCAGCCTGAATGATGACATATTCAGTGAAAAAAAAATGATAACCTGGTACAGGTATACCTCGATAGTACGTACATCAACTTTCGCACTTTAAATCGCAATTGCACAAAAACTACAGATTGATCTGAAACTGAATACAACCAGAAGAAAGAGCAAGGGTTTGCTCTTTCTTTTGGTTATATTATATTTCAGATACAATCAGTAGTTTTTATGCAATTTTGATTTGAACTGAGATAGTCGATGTACGTACTATCGAGGTATACCTGTATTAGAACTTGTTATCAATTTGGTATAATCCTTTGCTCGGGAAGATCTTATCATTGATGACCAGCAGTTCACAATCTCACAACTACGTGGCGCTAGTGTGCAATTGAGTATCCTGACAGTGCTACAACTAATTATGTTGACCATTAAAAAGTTTATTTAGGTTTATAAAGTTGTTCACTAGATCTAGACCATTTCATTGGTAACTATCAGTTTTGAATCCGTTCATCACGCTACGTTAGTGTGCTTGTAAATTTTTGAATATGTTGAATGCGTCTCAAATACAATTCTTCAGACTTCAGCAAGGCGGTTCAGCAGCAGGGCATGAACTTTGGATGTGTGACCAGTAGTTTAGGATATTTTCACTACGTGGCGCTAGTATGTGTCAGAATTATCAGATTAAACGTAATCTTGGGATCTTAACTAAATGCATAAAGAATTTATACAACATACTTCTCAATCTTTCTCTAATTCGTCATGCTGCAAATTTTACTCTATTTTTATATCTCTGTTTCCAGCCATAGTAACGCATACTCGCTTTTTATACTAGGCAAAATATAAACATCACAGAAGAAGAAAAGTGACGGAGATAAATAGTGTGCTAACGGTGCATAACGTTTGCATTAAAAAACTCTCGGGGTTTTAATTTCATTAGGGCGAATCTAATAATGAGAGATTCTCTCCGGTCTCGCTCTCATTCATTTATTACAGCGCTGTTATAAAGCTTTCGAGGGATCTTTTAGTACAAATCGAAACACAACAGTGCTGGATAGCATAAACTACAAATAGTAGAATGAAAAACGTTAAAGTTATTGGGATATGAATATTAGATTTGCCCTAATGAAAAAAAACCCTAGGAATGGACAAAAGTTGCTGCTTTTTCATGGGTTTACCTTCACCCGCACTGACGAAACTACCCATGCAGCATCAATCATAGTGACCCATGAGTCAGCAGACAAAATTTGACAGCTCCATCAGGTGAACTCTAACCGTGATGGCAAAAACAGTGAAGCAACTCCGTTCAGAAGTGTGTGCTTTCAAAGAACGGCACCCGCCGCGTCGTAAATGGACATCGTGCAGCACTTTGTGGACGCCGGATACGCCCGTTCCGGCATCTACAACATGTTGGCACTATTAGACAACATTCAAAGCATCGAAAGAAAGCCCGGTTCTGGATGGCCGATGACCCTGAGCGACAAGAAATCCAAAGAATGCTGAAGAGAAAGACCGAGAGGAAAAGTGGCTACATCGCTGCGTGCGCTTGGCCGGGAGGTCGGTTACCTGGCGTAACCTGGAGCAGCTGGCGAACATGAACATACATGTCAGGAAGCGGAAGTCGCGTCCACTGGTTTCGGAGCTGTAGGCAATGACGCAATGGCAGCGGCTGAATAAGATGGTCAACTCGATTCTCCCGACGAATCGTGACGTGGCGGTGGTGATGGACGACGAGACCTATCTCACCCTGAGTGGCAATGACTGGCAGGACACTTCGTATTTTACTTCCCCGCTAAGGAAGTGAGCTTCGAGGTGAAGTTCATTGCACACACCAAGTTCCTGAAGTAGGTGCTGCTGTGGCTGACAATCAGCGAGAAGGGAATGTCAAAGCATATCTTCTTTCGCTCGGGACTGGCCGTGACCAGGCAAATTTATAGTACGAAATGCCTGCCGGAAGTTGCGTCGTTCATCAAGAAATACCAGATGGGCAAAGACGCTCTATTTTGGGCGGATCTGGCATCAGCCCACTACTCGAAGCAATCGTTGGAGGAGATGGAGCGGCTGTTTGTCGATAAGGTACCCAAGTCGACGAGCCCGCGCAACGTCCCATCCAGAATTACTGGACCAACCTGAGACGTAAGATCTACTCTAACATTTTTGTCGCGAAAACTGAGAAGGAATTAATAAATCAAACGAAGAAAGAACTCAAAAACATGCCTGCACGCATGTTTTTGTCCGCTATGGCGAATGTTCCTTGAGCTTAAATAGCTACCTTCCATGGGAATTTACCAAAAGCAATTCTCTGTCCTAGCTTGTTTTTTATCACCATCCGAAAAAAAAATCTTTTTTTTTAATGCAAACGTTACTTGTTTCAGTGATTAAGATTTCAGTCTTCGTCGAATTTTTATAGTAGGTCAAGGCGTTTGCCTACTGAGAATATTTGCAACTTCTTTCCATCAAACTAATGGCGTTGAACTAACGAACAAATTTGCCGAAGACTGGGACCTTACATACGGATAAGATAAAAAGGCAAATTATGTTCAGAAAACTCACTTTTACACTAGCGCCGCATATCGAGAAACTTCTGAACTATTTATTAGCAATGAAAAGGCCTTGCACCATTGAACAACTATACCGAAGACACGTACGTTCTATATGATCAGGGTTCCAAGATATTGCATATTCGGGAGATTAACTTGCATAGTATAATTCCGTGTCGGGTATTTTCGTCACTGCGACCAATTTTTAGATCTATTGTGACAACTTGCATAGTAGCGCCACGTATTGCGACAATTTTGAACTTCTGTTCATCAATCAAAAAACCTTGATCAGCTGAACAACTTCGTCGAAGAATGAAACCATCCCTTTGGTCAGGATCTTACGATTGAGCATTTTTATGTAATTTACTTAAACACTAGCGCCGCGTAGTGATAAAATGCCCTAATCTACTAAACCCGTTTGTTAAAGATTGATATAGATGGACATGATTACGAGATATACCAATTTAGAACTAGTCATATGCAACTTCATACCCTATGTATTTTATTTACGCGGACACGTCTCGCTATATCGCATTCAATAGCGACGTGTACGTTATCCGCGTATGACTAAACCTTAGTAGCGTAAATACTTGCTGGTCAGTTGCACTCCCACGGAGTTAGGCATGCAGATGAATTAATGTGACTGTGAGGTAGAAAGTGCTCTCAAGGACGTGGAGCAAGACAGGTAATCGTTACCCATTGTATCTATATTAATACAAATTATTTTTAATAGGTTTGCGTCGACCATCAGTTGAATCGTTGAGTCGGTAGTGTCGATACTTTATCCGCAATATTTTGTTATCGGGCGCAGTGTTTTGTCTATTGTTTCGGTTACCTATTGTTCGTTGCGCGAGTGATCGTCGGGCCACCCTATCTTGGAACATAAAAACCACTATCCCATTTCGTAAATGACTCTAGCGGCATCTGTACTGTTGGTGTAGATCGGTCCAAGTTGGCTTTCAGGCGTTGGGATGAATTGCCTTGTTGTCCTAATGAAATACCACTATCACACTCTATGAGTGGCCTCAATAGCATCCTTACTGTTGGTTTAAATCGCTCAAAATCGGCTTTTCTACGTTTTTAAAAATCACTATGTTTTCCCAATGAAAACCACAATCACACTTAGTGAGTGGCCCCAATAGCATCCTTACTTTTGGTTTAAATCTGTTCAAATCGGAAATCGGTATTAATTTTCAAATTTCCCACTTGACAGCTTATCGTTAACCAAAACGAACCCTGCTGCTACTCAATCCTGTTATCGGAAATCCCAGTGATTTTTCGTGGAGCTGCAGTGGACTTCGCGGCTTCCAATAAAGCGAGTATCATGTCAGCATATTCCTACCCTATCCTTACTTGACCTGCTTTCTTGAGGGGCCGGCGCCGGTATTGCCTTATTTTGGGACCACCAGTTTTTATATATTGAAAATGTATGTTTGTCCAAAGCGTCATCTGTTGGTTCTTTGTGTAATAACAGCTGATCTGGCCACAACGGAGTAGCAATCCCGGCGATCAATCATGCTCATGCTGGTCACTTGCACTCCCACGCTCCGTCTTAGTTTTGCTTCTCTGGACTAATACCACTGATTGTTCCACCGTTGTCTTATTGCTTGTTTTACCGATCTCTAGGATTGGTATGACAATTGGTGGCGGCTGTTCTCTTGCCTTATTATCCGGCCTGCTTCAATAATACCGTTGATACCGGAGTGTCCAGGGATCCAACAGAAATGGACGGGTCTATTTCGTTGCTGCTTGCTCCACTTCTTGGATCCACAGGTGTTTGGAAGCTCTCAATTGCAAGGCCTGGAGGCACGATGCGGATTCTGTGAGGATCGACACCTCGTTAGTCACTTTCGAAATGTGGTCGCCTTTGGAGTCGTCCGTATATTCGAAAGGCGTTGTCGCCTTTGGAGTCGCCCGTGCCTGTCCGTCTTCTGTTGATCGATGAAATCGAGTCGCATGTAGTTGTTATATTATCGGGTGGTCTTTCTCAGTTCAGCCAGCATGAACGAATCTCTTGACGTTCCACACAATCGGCCGGTTTGTCTTGCAAGTTGAGCATCTACGACTCTACGACGTAGACTACGAGGCACTTTGACGCTCGTAGATTCAACGGAAGATTCTTGTTGTTCCAGTACCTCATCAGTATTTGGATGGCAATCTGCGTGATGGTCTGTACAGTCAGCAACTCGAATGGAAAATCACCCGCCTCAGTCATGACGGAGTTAATAGAGCTGGTGAAGAACGCTCCGGGTGCAAATTGAATAATTTTGTTATACGCCAGAACAAGGTGTTGCGGAGCTATCGGTCCTAATGGGTTGACTAGTCTGATCTCGGGCACAAATTTCGGGGTTACAAGTGCTGAGCACACATGGAGTTTGGCACCGATCAAACGCTGTATCCGTAAACAGGATCTGCAGCCTTTCTTTACCAAGGGTTGCATCCAGGATCCGTAGTCGGTTTGTTTTCGGAACGGGCACTTGATCAATGTCGATTTCACTTGTTGTCGCCTGCAATAGAAGGTGTGCAACTTTGTAGCTGTATCTTACACTTTTCACCCATTTATCGACAGCTTTAACGGGATCTTGTAGCTTGCAGTATAGTTCATCGGTTTCCTCCCTTCATTCTACAAAAAGGCTCCTTTTGGAGAGCTCCAAGAGGATTTGACTCTTCTTATTATTTCCAGGAAGATTGGCTGCATAGCAATAAGAAACAGCATTACAGAAACCACCGAGCTACGTGGTACCTCATTTTCCAGCGGGTATTTTATGCGTGAATGCCTATGGTCCTGGAAGGCCCCGTTCCGATAGCGATAGCTTCTTCTTGGTAAAATATGTGTTCTTTCCGCATCCACCACGAATGGAATTTTTAATATAGCAGCTTTGCAATACAGCTGATGAGCGAGATGGGATGGAAGGCATCTGATCCTAAATCAAGGAAGTGCGCATTTAGAATCAGCGCGACATTTCTGACAGACAGGAAACAATAAAAGGAATACGTTAAAGCAGCTGATACTAAACCATATCGGGACCTGTCAAAACCAGGCATGGGAATTATGTTCACTTTGCACGCATTTCTCAATTAAAGGGTGTTCCGATCAAAATTTGGTCAAACAGTAATGTGTAAAGAATTTATTATTAAGTCAAATTCTTTTTCTGTTTCATGTTCAGTTCATATACAATACATGTGAAATATTCAGCAAAGCTTCCATTCTACCTAATGCGAATTGCCGGGTCTTTCGTTAAACACCTACCATAAGATTTTGTTCAGTCTCCTTGTCCACTTTATTCGTCGCAAAACGCCAGTTTGCCTTGAACTGTTTCTCGCTCACAACAGGTTTTTGAGTCTTCTTAAGGTTCCGCTTGACGATGGCCCAATATTGTGCGATTGAGTGGAGCTCTGGCGTGTTGGGAGGGTTCTTGTCCTTAGGCACCACTTGAACGTTGTTGGCAGTACACCACTCCATGGCTTTTTTCCGTAATGGCAAGTTGACAAATCCGGCCAAAATAGAACGGAACAATTGTGTCGCTTCAGGAAAGGCAGTAGACGTTTTTGTAGGCAGTCGCTTAGATATATTTCCTGGTAGATGGTTCCGGTCGCAATGTAAATGTTGCTCTTCATGCCACAGGTACAGAGGGCCT
Organism: Aedes japonicus; assembly: GCA_034211315.2. Lineage (NCBI taxonomy): Eukaryota > Metazoa > Arthropoda > Insecta > Diptera > Culicidae > Aedes > Aedes japonicus. The sequence continues at coordinate 18,457 of JASCZW010002391.1, read as the reverse complement.
GCCACACCAGATATTAACTTTGACTGTACTTGACAGTGTAATGTACTTGAAAATATCTGCCACCTTTCCCCGTCCGGTTGCCGTAAAAAGTTCTTGTCCTGGAAGCTGTTCAAAGTCTGCCTTCGTCAGCATCGTCGTGTACAACTTTTGCGATCGTGCTTTGGCCGACGTGTTTTGTTTATCGTCGCGATTTGGAGTCACCACTTTCTTGTAAGTCGACAATCCAGCTCGTTTTTAGCTCCATCCACGGTTGAAGGCGCCACTCCCAGCTTCTTTGAGACATCTCGGACGGAGAGGTTAGGGCTCCGCTCGAAACAGCGGGCAACTCTTTTTGTCGTCGCTGTGGCCTCCGGCTTTCGATTTCCCCCCGAAACAGGTTTCCTGGCTATCGACAAACGTTCACCGAACACTTTCAATACGTTGGTAATAGTTGATTGAGCCACATTCAACAATTTCACCAACTTGGCGTGAGAGTAGTTTGGATTTTCGCCATGTACATGCAAACATTTTGATGCGTTGCTTCTCTTCATTCGACGACATTTTGATAACTGAAGTGCAAATCTCAAAATTAAAATAGAGGCATGATGCTACACGCACACATCTTCAAAATGGGGTGTGTGCAAATTTTTTAATGAACGATGAAAGAAAATGTGTCAAGTTTAAGTCGACCAAATTTTGATCAAAACATTATTTAATCTTTTTAAAAATAACATTAATTAAGTCGAACTGATCACACTCTTGGAAAAAAATTCATAAGAATCTCTCAAAACATATGGTTTCAACAGCATCTTGATGTAGAAACTTTTAGAAAATATGGTAAATCAGGCACTTTTGAGTTTTTCAGAATGGAGGCCTTATGGAGATTAAAACTGAATAAAACCTTTTTTTATGTTACTTATAACTTCTACGGGTTTTCATGATATTCTGAATTGAAACACTAGTTTTGAACACAATTGAAAATTGAAAATTTAATTCAGTTTTCTCCTCAAAATGTGAAAATTTCAAACAGTTTTCCATTTTAAATCTATGTTCATGCAATGATCGCCATAGGTTGAATTTTTTGAAACATTTGGTTCTGAAACACCAACAAGCTGGACGTGGAAAATTCAGGATAGAAAATTTATTATCAACATGCTGAAAGTACATGTATTTTAGGCTCAATTCAATTCAAACCATCCAATATGTTTTGTAAACGAAATACCATGATATTCCGATTATCTTTCTTCAATTCTGTTAGAATTATCGTGCCCGGAAATGTAGTTTGTGAACTAGATTTATTACGTACTGATAGTGTTCTTGATGAAGATCGTCATAAAACTTTTAAAATTTCTAGTAGTTTTATCATAGTTTCAAGCAGATCTTGAGTTTCATCTTGATAAAAATCTTAAACTTAAAGTAAGTCTTTAAAAGAACTCTTAAGGATCTTCTCTAGTATAGATCTCAATCATCCTAAGAGGGCTTCATGGCAGTTTTGTCAGCGTTTTGTAGAATAATAAGTTTAATAATAGATTTTGATAATAAAGTCAGAAAAACTACATCAGGTGCAGCTTAAAACTGAACTTGTGTTACTGGTATTTTGTCATCACACAAATACTCAAATCGGATTTGAAAGCTTAAGAACTTTTCATTGAATTTTGCGTTAGATAAAGTTAAATCTGGGCACTCGGATAAGTTCTCCTGATCTCGCGTAACTTTATTTTATCAAATTCATTTTCGAGTAATACATTTCTCGCAAACGAATCATTCTACATAGTTTCATCACATCAATTTTCTATTGGATTGCTGTTCTCCTTCACATATCGATTTTCTCTACGGTCATTAATACTCTTGTTTAACGATCGGATTGCATATTCTGTCATTTTGCCGCCACTCATAAAACAAAATGTAAATTGCATTGTAGGTTAATCGGCTCACATCAAATCAAATTCTCATTAAATGTTCGTTGCCAGCAAGCTTAGTTTTCACCAGCGAGTGCAACAAAGTGTCGGTGCAATCATTTGCCGAGGTTCAACCGTTCTTTGAGTTTCGCCATGATTAAGTCATTTGATCTTGTCAAGCAGTTGGATTCGGCTTCGAGGCGTTTTTCTTTCCTTTATGCATCGTACTTAAGCACTGAAACGACAAAAAACTGCATGTGCTCACACGCAGTTAAAAGTTACGATAGTTTCTGACACGGAGCAAGTCACAGATCCGGTAGCAGTAGAACCAGCTTTACGAAATCGTACTTTTAGACGCCGTCATCCAAGTGCTAAATTTATCACCATATCTGTCTCATACCATCGCGCATGTTTCTTCGTTTGACTTCAGCAGTTCAATAAAAACTGCAGCTTAATCACGCATTTTCACTTCGGAAGGTGAAACTCGTGTAAATGGACACAAGTTCAATGAATCCTTTGACTTGATCTGTTAATTGGACTCACCTTGAGCAACATTTTCTCACAGTTCGGAATTAATTCAAATTATGCAACTTGATGCTTCAGGGCGAAACTAGTCCCCTTTACCAAAGTTCTTCTCTCACAGGTCAATCCAGGAGCCACAATCCAATGCCACTTTAATTGTCCTTATTAGAAAACAAAGCTCAAGACACTTTTCACTCAAACGGTCCTAGTTCCACGCTATCCGAAGGTCTACACACTATTCAAGCGGTGTTCATCTTCATTACATGCTTATATAGCGAATCCGCCCATGAGTGCGCGCGAGCCAAACACCCAAACGTGCATAAAGCGCCAAGATCAAGATTGCAATTTTCACCAGGGCAACTGGAAAAGCACCGGCATGCCAGGCCTAAACACAAAGTGAGTATCTTTCACACTCTTTTTCCTTCGATGCGACTCCGACGGTAGAGCTCGGAGCCGCCGACCGTTTGACAAAAGCGTTGGAACTCAGTCAGTTCACCTTGATCTTCACGTGTTGTTATTGTAGCCTTGCGCTGCACTTTACGCGATCAACGGCTATTATGCAGCTACGCATGAACACTTTGGTAATTTAGCCGTCAAAGAGTTACCAGCCATCGGCCAGTGAGAAGAGAAAGAGAAAGAGAGTGTAAGCAAAAGTTCCTCGAAACAAGAAAACCAGCTTTTCCTCCACGGGAACGGAGGCCTCACAGAAGGTAAACACACTAACGGATCTTCTGGTTGGGTGTTATGGAAAAGGAAAGTGAAAAACCGGTCCCAAATTACAGCGCCAGCTCGTACGAGTTGCAGCATAGAAGAGCGCGTGCCTCGATCGCGTCAAAGAAAAGTCGTATATCGATCAGCAGGATGGATTTCCCTTTCATTTGAAATTATTTTGTAAGACGTTACACCAGGAGTTGCAAGCCGGTAATAAGTACTTTCATTACCGGGACAGGATCATGAGCGGGTTGTGAACTTTTATGCTGCTTTCTATATTTGCTGGTTGAGATATACATGCCGTGAGTTTCATAGTTTTAATAACCTTTTAAACTATCCCTGTCCTGGTTAAAAAGTTGGAACATTTGTTTTAACGATCTAACGTTTGCTTTAAAAAAATGGACTTTTTTTCGGATGGTGATAAAAAAGCTAAGACAAATAATTGCTTTTGATAAATTTCCCATGGAAGGTAATTATTTAAGCTTACTTGCAAAACAGCGACGCCCTTGCGAGCAGCCTTCCGGCAGTTAACCAGAACATTCGCCATGGCGGACGAAAACATGCGTGTAGGCATGTTTTTGAGTACTTTCTTCGTTTGATTTATCAATTTCTCCTCAGTTTTCGCCACAAAATTGTTGGAGTAGATCTTACGCTTCAGGATTACCCAGAAATTCTCGATAGGACGCAGCTGGGGGACGTTGAGCGGGTTCACCGATTTGGGTACCACATCGATATTCATCCGCTCCATCTCCTCCAACGATCGCTTCGAGTAGTGGGTTGACGCCAGATCCGGCCAGAACAACGCGTCGTCGTGTTTCTTGATGAACGACGCAACTTCCGGCAGGCATTTTTTTACTATAAATTTCCCCGTTAATGGCCAGTCTGGAGCGAAAGAAGAGCGGCTTTGACAGCCCCTTCTCGCTGATTGTCAGCCACATCAGCACCTGCTTGGGGAATTCGGAGCTCACTTCCTTCGTGGGGGAAGTAAAATACGAAGAGCCCTGCCAGTCGTTGCCATCCAGGGTGCGAGGGGTCTCGTAGTCCATCACCACCGCCACGTCACGATTTGCCGGGAAAATGGAGTTGACCGTCTTATTCAGCCGCTGCCGCTGCGTCATTGCATGAAGCTCCGAAACCAAAGGACGAGACTTCCGCTTCCTGACATATATGTTCATTTCCGTCAGGTATTTTTTTATTGTTTGACCCGAGGGGGGCTGCAACTCCCATGATGAACGCTAGATAAAGCTTCCCTGGCATAACAATTTCCACGATGATGACGATTTTCTTTCTACTGAAAGAATTTTATGCGATTAATGACGATGCGATCAGAATAAAAATTATCGCTGACAGAATGGAACTGCTCGAAAAATGTGACAACCAGAACTGCCAGAAAAAAAATGACATTTCTCGCTTTCAAATATTAAATCAGTAAAATTTTCTCCTGACATCGCGAAAAAATCGCAGTTTTCACTATCCATGCTTCGGATTTTTTCGCTGACTTTACTGCGTTAGACCGCCAGGCGAGTTGACGTCATTTCCGTGTCCGTGTTGAAGAAAGTTGACGGTTTTCTCAAGGGCACCAAACCAACCCACCTTGAAAACATCGAGAGAACAGGCTTCATAAACCAGCCCCTGGAAGACCTCACCTAAGAACAAATCAGTAGAATGGAGGCTGGTATATGTAGATTTCCAGAGCTCGTGAACCTCCTTGCAGGAAACGAAAGTATAGAGAAAACAGAAGATTTCAATTTAATGAGTGGAGAGAGAGCCTTGCAGATGAAAATGGCGGGGGCTGTGAAAGCAAAAGGCTAGAAATAGATCCCAGAGATAAGTTGCACGAATAGGAGACGCCACGGACGAACTTGCTCTAATAACTAGAATCAGTGACTACTTCGCCTAAACAGAAATCAGAGTTCCCATCATGCTTTATTTAATACGAGACCATTATCAGAGTGATAACAACCTGTTAGACTTTGATACATTAGATAGAAAACATATAGAAGCATAGACATAAAACAACATCCATGTAGAAGCAGGTGATACTAGTGCAATTCATTCGTTGGCACTCTTTAGGGACGCAACCAGCAGAACAATGTTGGAATTTACTTATGTACACAGATAAAAAGAAACATTGAATTTTCTGCGCCATCTAATGCACATAAAGGGAATGTTAGATTTGTCAGAAAATAATGGGATATTTCATGTAAATTTAAGCCAGATAACGCCTGAATCCAGCCTGTTGTATGAAAGATTGCCAATATTGTTGTATGGCACATGAAAAGTTGCAAACAATTTCGTTGTTTACGCCTCTTTTAGCTTGGATTTAAACGTGGGGACATTTTACACGTTTGTTAAAATGAATTATATATTCTGTGTATAAACAAATGTGGCTAAAACAGAAAGTTTTTTCGAAGCGGAGCTCTTTCTTTATTACGAATTTATAATTCATTTTTATTGTCACATAAAATGCTACAGAAACAATGGTACTGAATAATACAACAAACATTCAAACTTGACAAACTAAACTCATTCGATAGTCAAGCGAAGATAGTGATGGTTTTTTGGCGGAAAACTTGCATGCTTGGATTCACTTGCTCGAAATAGTCAAAACAAATGTTGACACTGTTGCCAGAAAAGAAAATGGTAGCTCGAATATGAATGTCATAGAAGCCAGACATCCATAACTTTGCTCACGATTCGAGTCAGAATCGGTGACGATGAGCCACGATTACGCGGTTAATTTCGCGATTCATAACATTAATGGTGACAGTGGAAGCGATGGTTTTTTTTATGTGAATTTGATAAGGATTTGCAGCGATCTACTGTGAAATCGCAAAGTGGCCTAACCCTTCGGTTTGACCTGTTGAACCGACCTCCCGGCCAAGCGCACGCAGCGATGTAGCCACTTTTCCCTCGCTCTTCCTCTTCAGCATCATTTGGAGCTTCTTGTCGCTCAGGGTCGTCGGCCGTCCGGAACCGGGCTCTCTTTCGATGCTCTGATTGTTGTCTAATAGTGCCAAGATGTTGTAGATGCCGGAACGGGCGTATCCGGTGTCCACAAAGGGCCGCACGATGTCCGTTTTCGACGTTTTGTTTTGTAAAGAAGGTCAAAGTTTAAATGCGTGTAAAAGGTATGGGAAAGATTATGATAGAGGGGGCCTGATAAATCCAAAAAAAATAGCGGAAGTCATATTTGAATCGTCTCTAAATGAATATGCATTAAGTCTTATGAAATCAGAAAATTCGAATTTGATAAAGCTTGATGCATATCCATTTAACAACGATTCAAATATGACGATATATGAATTTTTGAAATCCTGTTTATGTGAATGAATGTTTTTATATATTTTTTATTTTGTAATATGTACATTTTCACATATTTGTAATTAACATAGCTTCATAAATTCAATTTATAAATCTTTCTCATACAAAGTAAATTTCGTTAAAATATCCTTTGAACCAGATAACCTCTTTGCTGAAATTTCATTTTCTGAAATAGGTACAACTCAATGAAGTTCCTGTATACAAGATATTGTCTTTATTTGGCTATACAATCCCTCAAGTTCTTTTGAAATTTTTGAATACTGTTCAGCTGATAGAAACAGAAATTCAGTTTTGTAATACTTGCATAAGCTGGCAAAGTTTTTTTTTGTTCTTATAATGTGCCGCTGCCCCATCTGATATTAAAATACTTTTTGAGCAATATATTGAATCTTGTTTAATGAAATCTAGCAATTTTGATATAAAAAACTGAACTGCTTTTGAGTCATGGGTCAATACTTCAGATATTATGATTTAGCTTTTGTTTTTCAATTTATTGTCCTTTTTGTAATTAACTTCAAAAAGGGTGTATATTTGCTTGAGCATTATTCTAATGGTAACTCTGAGCTGCACTTTGAATAATAAAAGAGTAATTTTCTGAACATTTACATAGGGTATGTGTCCCTTGACTCAGCCTAGTATGCAACAATCGATTACATTTTTTATCATAACTCATAAAGTTTTTCAGCTGGAAGCAAAATTTAACTAGCTATACACTTGCTAAGATATGTTTTATAACCTATCCGGTAGTATGTATCACGAAAAGTTACACAACGCATTTTATAAAGTCAGAAACTTTTGAGGGATATGGATGTAATGTCGGTCTGTAGGCATCAAATTGGGTCTATTCATGGATGCAAGTTCGTCCTATTCGATAGATTTGTTATAGAATGTTGGCTATGTACGCTTTTTGCCAATTTTCTGATTCAAGGCGTTCCTAGCTGTTTTCGCTTTACCCAACAATCAATTTTACTAATGATGAAACTATACTTAAACTGCTAAGAAACACTTAAATTGTTTTAACATACGATTAAGCGGTCATTCGGCAATCAAAACATTATAATTCGCTCTACACAGATTTTATTCCTTTATTTTGTGTTAAGATGAGCTATATGAAAAACATTCAACTATAACTCAGACATTTGTATTGTATATGTTACCAATAACAACATTTTTACTACGCTTTCGATAAGAAAGGCCATAATTGGGAACATAGAAACAAATATGTCCCCAACATTGGGTCTATGGTTTTCATGTTTAATAATTGTTATTTTACCAATGTGACTTGTTAGTTTATAACATGTGACTATTTTCTGTACATCTTGGCTGCATTATTCGGTTTATAGGTTCAATTTCGGCAAATTTAGATCAATCAAAGAGCATGTAGATAACCTGTTCAGCTTAACCAGTAAAGTTATGGTGTCTGAAAAGTTAAGTAAATCGAAAATTACGGGAAAGTGAACAATTATAAATTTATTAACTATGTCTCAATTGCTCTGAAATAGATCGGCCATCCTGATAACAACATGATTTGGTTGATTATCGCCGAAATAATGACATATTTGGTACATAGGCCGAATTAAGGAGCTAGGCTAACATTACATCCCGTTACCCTATAACAATTATTTCTCCCTTTTTTATGTTATCTTTTTCGTTTTGCAGAAAAAAAGATTGTTCCTTTAAATGAAATCATGAGTTATAAGCCTACAGATTAAAAAAAAAACGGAACAAACACGTCTACAGGCTCGATTAGTTGTTAGTCACTGCTGAGAAGCAATATTTCCTTTGCCATCCCATTCTAATACTGATTTTACTGAGTTCTCTCTCGATACCTTCTGTAGAAATATACTTTACACATGCACGAAATAACAATCAGTAGTACTGATTGGGCTGCTGCAAAGAATTTTATCAATTATATCTTTTTGTGAATCAAATTTTGCACTATTAATCATCAAATTAACATTTTCATGAATAGAGCAAATACATACATTATGTGTGCTTGTGCTATCCAGAAGTATGCAAGGTTTAGGTCTAAGCTGAGTGAATGAAGTAAATCTAATGTTCAGGTCTTTGCATTTATCTTTCAACATCATGTAAGCTTCTTTCAAAGACATCATTAATAAATGCTTCTGTACATGCTTCGCTCTTACCATTTCGGATTTCAGAAACATAATCATTAGTTCTTGGCATAGCCCTACTGATTTAATCGCTATCGAAAAATTGTAAAACTTTTTGCCAATCGCCATCACTTAATCCACGACCACTTCGTGATTCAGCAGTACAAATAATACCAGTAAATAATAATCGACATAAAATATGTTACTCACTTTGACACAGATTTAAATGGATTCCTCAAAATCCACGGCATGACTCACAAATACGTATTCTTTCATCCAACTTGAGGTCATGTCCCCAGGAATGCATTTTTTTCCAACAACTTATGATAGGTATTGTGGCTGCACCTCCGATTATTGATACGATCACAACATTTGATTCTGAAACTCATACCACTTTGTTCCATTATAATAAGCTCCATTCACAACTAATCATGTAACTATGATCACTGTTATTGTTTCATCACTGAAGTTTAAATTTATCATAAATTAATCATTTAAATAAAAGCCCTTTCCAAATGGTAGCCTTGATTTTTGAAACATTGAAAAACTCAAAATTGTCATTATAATTAAATTGTATTGGCTTCTGTGAGGTTGTTAGGACCAAATTATAAGACGAGTGGGCGCGATACACGGTAAAAATAGAATATGAAAAAGTTATTGTTAGAAAAACTTTTTTTCCTTAAAAGCGCCCATCTTGCACTGTATGGCGAACTTTTAGACAATTATATTGGCTTTATTAAAAAAAAAGTTGTTTAATTCTGAGATAGCCATTTTTTGCATACTGACTCTAAATTTCAAAACGTTGTTTTAGCGTGTAAGAATCGATTTTACAATATTTACATTTTTTTTTTCATTAAAGTTCCGACGATTTTCTGTAGCTTTTTTGTAAGTCTTCTCCTTTTTGAGTTATGTTGATTTAAAAAAAAAAACGATCAAAAACTTAAGTCCTTTTCAAATGGTAGTCTACATATATTTTGAAATAACCAAGTATTACTTTGCATACTTGCAAAGTCATAGTCTACACAGCCCCAAAGTTTCATTGGATTCTGAGAGGGTGCTGCCAAGCACTGGATGAGTTGGCGTGAAATTCATCATATAAAATTTACGAAACATGTGTTCAAAGTATGAAGCGTAAAAGAATGTACGAAAAAATATTTTCAGTGTGGAACTGCTGGACACTGCGTTACTATCAAATAATTTAGGCTTTCCCTACCACTCGTTGACCATCCATTTTGCTAGTTTTTTGGGTGACGGTGTAAGAATCACAGTATCTATTAAACAGTGTTTAAATTTATCATACATTTTTGCACTGTACCTGTTCACCTACAGTAGTCGATCTGTTTGGGCATCACCACCTTCGAACAGTTGGATATAACTGTAACTTGTTAGCAGATCGAGCAGATCCATAAAAACGCAACATGGTGCGGTCATGCTGGTCAAGATTTTTATCACTCATCAATAATTATCTCCACAACTAACAGTGAACCGCGCACTCACTAGGACGCTGCCCTTGGCGGTTGTGTCGCACATTCGTTGATGGACCTGAATGAAAGTGAAAAACTAGTGAAATGGAATAAATGGAGTTAGAGCGCGTGTTACCGCGAAAGACACTGGCTTCGAAAGGAAATGTGATTCAATGTGATCATTTACCCCACTGCTGGCTGAAGCCACTCAGCGGCTTCGTGGACGAAGGGTACTAACTGGCAGTGCTGATGATCATGATGGAAGTCGAGAACTGGTTTTACGATTTTGCTCACAGCACAAACGCCGAGAAACCGGGTTCAATGATTTAAGGGCAGTGATGTGAAATAATTCACGCAATGAGATAAGAAGTTACTTCGGTCGACTGGAGTTTCTATTTTCATGCGAAAAATGTAATGTTTACTTGCAGTGAGTCATACGAGTGGGATAACATTTGCAAAAAATAAAAGGAAGAGAAAAGTCTGAGAAACATCTGTCAATGTGTCAATTAGGGAAATTCAATCAAACAGAGTATTTCAATGAAAACGGATTTGGATACAATCTAATGCTAATTTATGAGTCATTGCGTAAAGAGTCATGCGATTGCGAACAACAAATGATATGGTAAGTTACGTAAATTACTGGTTTTTTTCTATGCCATTGATTGTAGCTTTCTTGTTTGCGCAGCGGAAACGTCAACATGCTGCAATGGAAACAGATCCGCTTCAGAGAAATAAAGCGTTGTCCATTTCTTTGCTTGCTAGAGTGTATTTTTAGTCAATATTATTTATATATATCCAATTAGTCTTTTTATTTAGAGAATGAAAAAGCAAAACGCCCAACCCATTTACACAGAAAAAATCGTTCCCAAATGATTTCAGTTAGAGGTTTATTTTTACTTGTCCTCGAATTCGTGACTGCAGTTTACGGATCTGAGCATTTTTCCGTGTATAGTTATTATTATTTTTTGTTGGGGCGTAGAAACACTGCGTCCACTTAGTTGAACTTTTGTGGTAAAAGAGTATTATTATAGTTACTATTATTATTAGTATTATACACATAGTTATAATTATTATCATAACAGTAAGTTATTTTTTTTATTAAAGATATCTGGAAAACCTATTCAAAACAACGGATCTGCTTTTTATTTAACAAAGAGGCAAACAAAGATATAATTATGCTTCCAACGATAAAACACAAATCATCACATAACTCAATTTCATATTGAAGCGTTTGGTAAGGGAGGTCCACGCATTGTTCTTTCCCTTGATTCGAAGTAGTAGAACGATTTCAGACACTCTTCCTGGGATCGTTCTATTTCTTGGAATCATCCCTACGGAACATGCTACGCAGTTTGAATGCTTACGTTTAACCTTTGCATAAAACAATGGACTTTTTTCGGATGGTGATAAAAAAAAAAACTAAGACAGATAATTGGTTTTGATAAATTTTCCATGGAAGTTAATTAATTAAGCAAACTTGCAAAAAAAATTGTAGGCCCTTGCGAGCGGCCTGTATGGCATGTTTTTGAGTTCTTTCTTCGTTAAGTTTTTCAATTCTTCCTCAGTTTTAGCGACAAAATTGTTGGAGTAGATCTTAAGCTTCAGGTTGGCCCAGAAATTCTCTATGGGTGGGTTCGCCGATGTGAGTACCACATCGATATACAGCCGCTCCATCTCTTCCAACGATCGCCTTAAATTTTCCCGTTCACTGCCAGTCCGGAGCGAAAGAAGAGCGGCTTTGACATCCCCTTCTTGCTCATTGTCAGCCACAGCAGCACCTTCTTGGGGAACTTGGTGTGTGAAATGAACTTCACTTCGGAGCTCACTTCCTTTGTGGGGGAAGTAAAATACGAAGTGCCCTTCCAGTCGTTGCCATCCAGGGTGAGATAGTTCTCGTCGTCTATCACCACCGCCACGTCGCGATTCGCCGGGAAAATCGAGTTGACCATCTTATTCAGCCATTGCCTGCAGCTCCGAAACCAGTGGACGTGACTTCCGCTTCCTGACATGTATGTTCATGTTCGCAAGGTACTTTTTCACCGTTTGAACCGACCTCCCGGCCAAGCGAACCCAGCGATGTAGCCACTTTTCCCTCGGTCTTCGTCTTCAACATCCTTTGGAGCTTCTTGTCGCTCAGGGTCGTCAGCCGTTCGGAACCGGGCTTTCTTTCGATGCTCTGATTGTTGTCTAATAGTGGAAGATGTTGTAGATGCCGGAACGGGCGTATCCAGCGTCCACAAAGTGCCGCACGATGTCCGTTTTCGTCGTAGCGGGGTGCCGTTCTTTGAGTCGCTTTGAGTCTTTGCCGTTCTTTCAGTCTAGAGTTCGACTGATAGAGCTGTCAAATTGTATCTGCTGACTCATAAGTTACTATGATTGATGCTGTATTGGTAGTTTTGTCAGTGCGGGTCAAGATTAACGTATTCAGCAATTTTTGACACCTCGATTTGCTTGAAGGCTATATGCAGCAAACCCAACATTCGCGGCGGAAGTTGTCGTGTTTTGTCGTTAATTTGATTCTAGAGAAACATCTTCCGTATTGTCCTAAGTGCAGTGGTTATCACAACGATAGTATTTCTATTATTTATCATCCAGGTAGTATAATATTTTATCTAAATTACCGATACTAGTAGTTTGGTAGATAAAATATTGGAAAAAAATATAAGTCATTGTGAACCGCGCTTAAAATGTTAAAATCTTCACTAGCGCCACACCAAAAGTGGCAGGTTTCAAGAACTAACGTTTTTTTTCTGTCCTCTGGTCGCGTAATTGGTTGGTAATTGCGAGTCCTAGTCAGACCTGACACAGGTTTAAAACCGGAAACCACATACGTCAAATATCGCCTGAATCTAGTCTTGTATGTATGTATGTATGTATGGTAGCCACCATCCCCTCTAGCCCTTGGCTTGGATGCAGCTCCACTTAACAGCAAGATCAAATTGGGCCATCGATCTGAATTCGCACTATCGCTGTATGAAGGGCCAAAAACGGAGGGGTGGACCCGTAAGCAGAGACACTTACACGAAATCCACGGGAAATTAAGAATCTCCTTCCAACGATATGATCCAACAAATCGAATAACACAATTCGCAATACTCATTAAGCTTTCTACAGGATGGCTTGTTAAGAAGGGCGCGTCACTCTCCCTGAAACTGTTGGAGTAGAACTCGCAGCACCACACTCGAATCGGTAGGATAAGAAATGATACTGTTTGTTCCTCCTAGACTCAGGCAGTCAATCAAACCATCGTCCAGTTTCAGCTTGAATGATACCCTGGTGCTCCCTCCCAACCCAGTATTTATTATATTTATATAAATATAGATGTAATGTAATAATAATATGTTATATATGATTATATAGTAGAGCAAAAATTATATAAGGATATTTAGTTAAATTATGTAATAGTTGGAGTTCACGAGCCTATGATAACCATGTTAAACTAAATTAATTAACCTGCTGAAATAATAATATTAAGGCAGTAATAATAATATGCAGCTTCGTACCACTTTGTATCACTGATGGGTGACTGTATCTCTGGAATGTGAAGGTCATCTTGTTATTCATTGAGGTATAAATATCAATAAAGCATTCAATTGTATATAAAACCATAATATTATATTATTACGTATTTAATCATGACATATAGATATATAACCTTCTGGAATGAAGAGCATTTATTAATTTTGATTATTATTTGATATAATGTAATAAAATAATTATACCGGCCGGATCACCAAACTGAAGCAATTAAAATTTTATTAATTATTTTATTACTTCTTCCATAATATTATATGTATGATATGCATTAATAATGATGAACAGCTGTGTTCCTCTGAACCGCTCAAATAGTAGTTGATGATCGTGTACTGAAATGTTAAGGTCATATTACGCCATTTAATGGAAAATATAATGAAGGAATTAAAGGTTGAGTGGTCGAGAGAGTCGTCAACATTTCTATTAATGAAAATATGCTAGAGCTTGTAAAAAACATGCATCATATAATAACACATACTAGTATCTACACATCTATATATACATCCATTGCTACTTTCGAGAAGGCCACTCTCGACGGTGCTAGATACAGCTGGAAAATTGATCCCCATTCTTACTGCTGCTTCTACCAGAAGATGATCATCCTATAACCGCAAGACCTCCTCTCCTAAACTGTATGGTACCTGAGAGAAATTCACCTTTCTGGCGTAATACATGTAATGAAATATACAGAATTAGGCTATGAATAAACAATGTCCTATAAGATAAAATATATAGTGAGGGTATATTGTAATATGAATTGAAAATTACATGTGTGCCGACTGCTGTTTTGTTGCAATTGTAGACAAACTTGCGCATCCATTATGAACCAGAAAATTTAGGCAATGTATGACCGCCATGAAAAAAAGAATTTTAAATTTTAAATTATTTTGTAATACCTGACGACCTGAAGACCTGAAAGATATGAGAATGGAAAATTATGATATGATGTACCGGTCGCACCCCTCACTTCGCTATTGTCGGATTGACAACATTGCCCAGGCTACGCCAACCAGCGTCTCCATGTTTCAGCTGGCAGTCTTTTGTGATCATATGACTCGTGGAGGCGTGAGGTAGGAACTTGTGAGGACCAGAGGTCGGTCGCACCCTCCTGCCAAGTTGTCGGGACCTGCACCGTATTTGAAGCCCAATATCGTGCTCGAATCTAGTCTTTTGTTTTGAAAGATTGCAATTATTTTTTTTGTTTCCGCTTCCTTTGGATTGAAATCAAAGGAGGGAAAATTTTACGCGTGTATTTTCTGTGTAGCATTCAAGCACCTGCATAGCTTCTATTCTACTTTTACAACACAAAATTTGAAGCAAACAGTTATGCCAAGCTTTTCCCTTTTCTGTAGTTAAACACATTTAAAAAAGATTTTAATAATGCAAAAATTAAAGATAAATAGGTCATGTGGATTTAATTTTATGGATTGAGATACTCAAAATTACACGAGAACGCGAACTGAAGCATAAATGATTGACTCATTTGTGAGGCCATACTATCTATGTGAAAGTTTTCTCAACAGTCCACAGTCTAGCATTGGCCGGCATTGAAAACGGACGCCGCAGAACATCTCTCTTTCCTTGCAGATGATAACTTCAGTCACAGAAGTGGCTGAAGTATAATTTTATCTTTTCAAATAAAAGTTTTTTTTCGCGAATTTTATCACATTATCCAGAAAAACACAAAACAAATGTGAAATAGATATAGATTTAGTGCACTGAGTTATTTTCAAAGGAGCTTCTCGTATAGGATGCTGGAAAAATATGGTTTTTTGGTTTACGATTCTAGAACACAAACTTTGGATCAAATAATCAATTGCAACATATGCAGTAAAATAGAAGTTCCTCGCTCTAGTTATACCCATTAGATTTATAAATTATATTTTTTTTTGTCCTTATAAATTATAGATTCGTTTATGAAAATACTAAAAATCTATGAAAATTGTTGTGTAATTTGAAAAAGGACATAAATTTATGTCTTATTAGCCGCTTCTGTTTGGGTGCATCTCAAAAGACCTATTTTTACATGAAATTTTTTTAAGTGTGTATGATAAAGGTGCGCAGGTCTCGTTTCCAGTGATTTGATGTGGTGTGATGTGATAAGAACCCACCATCAGTGCAAGAATTATTTATGTCTGCGGGACTACTCTCGGCAGGTTGACCCGATCTCACGAACCCTTGTCCTTTCAAGAACCTTCACGACTGCCGTAGTACCTTACCTTACCAATCAGACCAAGGCCGGCGTTGCCTCTGCTGTACACAGAAGTTGTCTCCATTCTAATTCGGTCCATGGCTGTTACTCGCCAGCCTCGCTGTCTGCGGAGAGGTCCGCCGGTCGCCTTCTACTTGATCGATCCACCTTGCTCGTTGCGCGCCGTCTTCTTCTTGTACCTGTCGGTTCGTTTTCGAGAACCATTTTAACAGGGCTGTCGTCCGAACATTCTTACGATATGCCCAGCCCATCGTAGTCGACCGATTTTTGCGATGTGTACGATGTGAGAGTTCTCCCAGCAACTGGTAATTCTGTGGTTCATTCGCCTCCTCCACGTTCCGTCTTCCATCTGCACTCCACCGTAGATGGTACGCAGCACCTTCCGTCTCGAAGACCTACGGCGCGGTGGTCGTCCACTAGCAACGTCCATGCGTCGCGGCCGTAGAGAACTACCGGTCTAATTAATGTCTTGTAGATGGTCAACCCTTGTGGTTCGGCAACTTTGTTCGATCTTAGCGTCCTTCGAGTCCAAAGTAGGCACGAGTGCCAGTCATAATGCGCCTTTTATTTCTCTGCTTGTGTCGTTATTGGCGGTCACCAATGAGCCCAGATACACGAATTCGTCTACTACCTCGATTTCATCACCGTCGATCTGAACTCGTGGTAGAAGGCTACCATTGTCATCTCGTGAGGCCTCTTCCCTTCATGTATTTTGTTTTCAGCGCATTAATCGCAAGCCCAATCCTACCAGCGCCTGCCTTAAGTCTGATGTACGCACTCCGCCACCGTCTCAAAGTTGCGTGCTACGATACCAAACGCCGTCGGCGAAGCCAAATAGTTGGATGCAGACTTCCTGGAAGATCACGTGCCACTCATGTGATGCTATCCGAGCTCTTCGAATCGCTACCCTCCAGTGCAATGTTAAACAACAAACACGACAATCCATCACCTCAGCCGTAACCCTCTCCGAGATTCGAAGGGACTCGAGAGCGTCCCTAATCCCTTTGATCATTTATTCGACTGCCTTGGGCTACCTTAATCTCGATTATACAGTTGTAAAAGGAAGAGTGGAATATTTAAGTATAATTGATAATTCATAAAAGGACAGATACAAAATGTAGGAAATTTCACAGCTATATTGAAGTTTAGATTCAATTATCAGATTGATTTTATTTTTTATGTGTACATGTAAATATACTGAGATGTTGATTGGTAAATGACTGGACAATTCGTACCATAGGTACATCGCGTACCTGCAGGTATAAAATAGATCCTATTAAGATCCTTAGCCTCTTGTCCAGTAACTTCTAAGGTGTGGCTCTGTTAAATTGGAACTTTTACTTTTGCGCATATTTCGGATATAAATTAACAAAGTAATATTCTGTTTTAACTAAAATGTTCGAATTTATGTGAACTTTAGAGGGAAAATACAAAATATATTTATCATCTCGGACATCAATGAAATTTGCGGATTCCCGGAATACGTTTCATCAACTGGCGCACACTGTTCTTATCCATCGTTTGGCAGTGATGTTTTTGGCAGTACGCCATTCACCTTCAGTTTCCTCTTCATAATTAGCATTAGC
The DNA here is from genome assembly GCA_034211315.2 of Aedes japonicus. NCBI lineage: Eukaryota > Metazoa > Arthropoda > Insecta > Diptera > Culicidae > Aedes > Aedes japonicus. The sequence goes on along the minus strand of JASCZW010002391.1, from coordinate 1,114 downwards.
ATTAGCATTAGCATTGACGTTTGCACACACTCGTGGATGGAGCTGCGATGAGAGACAATTCGTTTAGAAGACATTGCACGTCATCCATAAAACAGATCAAATAACTGATTCGCGTTCCTTCACACAATAATCTCCACGAAGACACTCTCGATCGCTCACCTGGCCACGTCCATGCAACCGTTGGAGATAGGGAGGATTTGACCTCTACCTTAAGAAGACACGGGGAACCCACGTAGTCTTCAGTAAATATCAAAGGAAACGGGGAAATGAACAGTGATCGGAGAGAATGATTGAACAGAAAGCCCTGTTTGGTGCACAGAACAAAAAACAAAAGTGTTTAAAAATGGTCGGTGGGAGCATCTAATCTAAAGGTTAAAGTGATGCTCATTTCTCAGTCAATGATCGGCTGGAGACCTAAGCGATTAACTAAAGTCCTAGCCCTATATGGCTTGTGGTTATAGCGCCATTACTCAGCTCTCTGAAGAAGTGAAGAATGTCATGAGAAGCATAGAACGGGTGATGAAAGAATACGTGGCATCTGATTTCTTGGATTGCTGCAAACAACATTGCGATCACTTTAATACTGCATTTTATTGCACTTTATTGATGTATAGAGTATATAACTCCAAGTTACCACTCTTAATTCAAGTACCTTCAACTTCCTCTTCTGTAGCCCAAATTCAGTCTATCGGTCTGGGCACAGGAGTCAGTTTGGTGAGTTAAGTTCATTCAGTATAAACTGAATCCCGTTGGTTTCATACCACTGTAGCACTGTTTACTGACAGTAATGCCAGCTGCAGAATCTGGCCAAAACGACAGGCTCATTGTGGGATCTGATGAATAGCAATATTCGCTTTTAGGACAATCAGTTCTGTACAGCTCTGTTTTTTTGATGAAGAAAACCTTGGTCTTCATACCGCAGCTACAGATGTCTTGCCAAATCATGTATTAACGGTAACCAGACCACGAAGGATTTTCAAATGATTGCGCACAATTATTTGTCTTCTTTCTTCTTCCATTTTGTATTTCTCTGAAACACTAATCTTATGTAATACTTTGTGCCTTCTCTACATTTGGAGTGGTACTTGATTCCGGTGCCTCGTGCCCATGTCTC